>LGRX02029677.1:0-28774 GCA_001247695.2 Cymbomonas tetramitiformis
TCTATGGAGGTTCACAGGTAGCGATGGGGAGCCCGATTTCTGGGGCTTGTTTTAATGCAAACGGAGAAGGCCCTGCTTACGAGATATCGGAGGGTCTTTATAAGTCCACTTTAAATCCTCCCCCGTCTGCCAAACTCCTTTTATGGTCCAGTACGCACGCTTTGACGAACATCTGTCGCGATGAGTGAGAATGGATTCGCCACGTACTAATGTGAAATTCGTTTTAGTTATGTGTGTCAAGCATAACTCAGGATCGCAACTCCGTCCACCTCAGTTATCCGGTAGCGCGGATTTACTGGCCACAGAATCCGATGACAAACCACGGTCTTGGCAAAGGTAGCATTAGCAGTTTTTTCACAGATATTGGTACCCGCATATGCGTATCTGTGTAAGGGTATGATTTACACAAGGCTCACTACACCTTAGCAAGGAAGGATCAATTCCTGCTCCTGTCATATCAATTTGATGCAGGGTAAAAAATGTTAGGGATATATCCCTGCAGTTCTTGGGTTGCAGCCCATTGCACCGAAGGCGCATCGCAGTTCTTGGGATGCAGCCCTGCAGTTCTTGGGATGCAGCCCTGATATACGACCGATGGATGAAAACCTCTTGGGTACATATTTCCACGGCTTGATTATTATTAGGTCAGCAATTATTGGCAAAAGTCATTGGCTATCAGCTTTTGACTCAGAAGCCACAATGTTATAGAAGCTGCGACCTATTGTGATCATATGCGGCAGTTATGCCTTCAGCATACGTAGACAATATGATTATGTGGAACTTATAATCCCACTTAAGTTGCATCATGATAAAATTTTCCAGGTGTTAACGAGTGTTCAGGATTTGATAAGGGGTTGACGCCCCACAAGCCAAAGGTCACTGTCTCATAAGGCTCGCCTCAAGTGTGCGGCTTTGAGGATTAGCGTTCTGGCGAGGCACAGTCATGATGCTTCCTAGTCCAAAGAGCTGGAAATGAGAGTGCTCAAGATATTCAAAGACAGGAAGGCTTTTGGTTGGCCAGTGTTACTGTCAAGATGCTTAACCTTGATGGAATGGCATTCGGATACAAACTGTGCAACCATGCATGTGACTTATGCATTGGTGTATGACTTTGATGAATTGTCTCTTGTCATGAACCTGGAAGGAATGACGGGCAATTTAGCTAGAGTGGCAGATTTACTCACTCGGCTTTGCTGTTTATGGAATTCGATGCCTGATGGCACAACTGGCAATCCTTTGCTCAGATGCTTTCCTCAAGACATTGGCAACAACTTGTGTGCCAGCTTCTCAAGATTTGGGGAGAAATCATGGATCAACAATCTATGAATCAAAACACATGTATCAAGGTTGATTCAATGAATCCTTCAACTCTTGAATTTCGACAATCAGCATCCCAGGCTGTTGACGTCAAAGTGATGGTCGTAAGCTTACAATATAGCTTATTCACATTTGAAAAACTATCGTTCTCCTATGTCAGTGCCCCTACAATATGATAGAGCCGGAGAAATGTGCATTTATGATTTCTTCATAATGAACTTTATGTGTCAATAAGTCAAATAAGACTTCATTTGATGTTTCAATCGGCATGATGTACCGTGTCATCAATTTTATGGCTGCTATACACAGATGCTGGAACTTTTGATAAGATCTTTAATTTTCCAGGCAAAATCACATCCAAGCAAAATCACAATGATGTAAGGTGTGGCAGCTGTATGAAAATGAATGAATCTATACTCTTCCTCCCCTCGCAAAAGAGATGTATCAAACCAATCAGATGGTGATGGAGGATGTTATTCAATCATTATGTTATGCGAATCAGACTGAGATTACTCATCGAATGCTTTAGAGGTAACAATGTCAATCTGAACATTGATTCTCTCTACGTCATATTGGCAATATGCCTGACGTTTTTGAATGTGGCTAATGCCAGATGATGTCAAATGCAGTTGTTGGATTGCAGCTTACATACATTTGTCAATTCAGGGTCACTATAGTGTGCCCAGCTTAGACAATGTTCTGGAAAATGATTGTCATGATGAACAAAGAAATCAGTGATGGAGAGTTACCGAAGTTAACTTTGGTATCGAAGCTAATGGAGAGTCAATCAAGAAGTGTCCGTAATGACAACAACTTACTACGAGTTGTATTTTCGTAGTTGATGGATGGCTGACATGTCATTTTATTATGAATAGAACATGGCATTGCCTAGTGATATGTGTATATTCTTCCGCACATGATCACTTATCTCAATGGTGCCCATGTTATTTTTGGGCAAACACTATTCAGAGACTTATTATGATAAAGAAGTATGAATGATGAATGTGTCATTTCAATCCGATAGAATTGTGACTTGTTTTATGACTATAAAATTTCTGTCACTTTTCAGAATGAGGATGAACTGCGCTTGGAAACCGTATACAGATTGCGGGTTTTTCAAGACTTCGTGGCCTAATGGATGAGGCAACAAATTTCTAAATATTCCAGAATGAACTTTGAAAGAGTTTTCATTCCTTAATGAAGCATGCTTGTCTTATGTGCCAAAATGATATGAAATTACAAATATGGTGTCAATCTATATGTGGATGGTTTATACCATTGTATGCTATTCCACAAATAAGTAATGATGTCAGAGTGAAAACTTTCCAGGACAATTGCAACTCAGTACAAATTTGAGTGCATTCAAGCCCATTTAAATGTTCAGAATCTGAATCTAATGTACTTTTCTAGCTAGAGCTACCATTGACTATCCAACATCCACTGAGGACATTGTTTCTTACGTCTTTTGGCTTCACGCTCAGCGTATTTCTTATTCTGCAAGCGCCTCTTTGCTACTGCTACATCCGGAACGTTGTACCAGCTACGAAACTTGCTGGTAACTTCATCTTCTGAGCTTTCTTCATCCAAAAGCAAAACTGGCTTTCACATGTCTTGTTCTTTCATCGAGGACGAATCACACAGGGATGCAGCAGACCTGCAGCATGAGAAGAAAATAAACAGCAAGAAAGTCACTATGCAAAATCACCACTGAAGGAGATGACTTTCATCATAGGGTGGTATATTGGTTGTTTCATATGACACATAGAAGATATGAATAATTCGAAGAGAATTTTGGGATAAATATCCTGGATTGGCTGTGCTTGATTGCTCTATGCCCAAGAATGACCGAAGAGATTGCTTGCCATTTTTCAGCCATATAGCGTGGAGGCTGCTTAACAACGGTTGGGTCATAAGCTAAATAGCTATGCAGATATGTCGGAGGCTGAATAGCCATGATTGCATAGACTCTGTCTTTTATAATGAATAGACCTCTGAGAAATGGTGTCTAAAAAATTCAATTGACAACAACTCAACCTTTTGGTATGATGTAGAGCTGATGATCTTTGTTGCACTTCAATTGTTTATTGTGCACTAATGAAATGCCTCGTGATATGTAATCTCACAGAATAGGCATTGCTCAATGGCGATATGATCAGATATGTAATGATCAATGAAGACAAGATGGTTGGTATGGCTCATTCAGTAGGCATAATTACCTCAAAGAGATGCCAATACACGGATACATATCAAGACATAAGGGCAATAGGCTTATTGTATAGCCTTCAAGGCATCTAGCATTTATGCTGCATTGGTCAGCTCAGTGGCTTTGACCTTTCTAGGTGTTGTACTCAGGCCGTGGCCTGCATATTGCATTGAGTAATCTTGACACCTTTAATGATCCAATCAGATGATATGTATGAAGTATCAAGAATGGTTGCCCTTTCCAATGATCATCGGTGGCAGAGGCTATAGTGCTTGCACCGTGTCAGTATACAATTCTAGTCTGGATACATGCTAGACCAGATGTATACAATGTCTAAGTCTTCAAAATCAAGCTCATATGAATGTCATGGCTGATGTATGCGTCAACTTTCATGGAGTTTTGCATGGTTTGACTGTATATAGTCAGGCTTACCACAACAAAAACAATGATGCAACTTACTTGTTTTATTATTTGTCTTTATTATTTATTATTTATTTGGTTCTTAGTTGTATTTCTAGCTCATCATCTTCCCCCCTCAAGGAAGTGTATTGCTAGGCGGTTGTCAAGCGCCGTTCAAATACAACAGAGGTCCGCCCTCTTTGTGATGACGTGGAAGCTTTCTATGAAGCTGGATAGCAGTTCTCGGGTTGCAGCCCCTTGCACCGAAGGTGCATTGCAGTTATTGGGATGCAGCCCGAATCCACGTCATTAGCGTGGGTCATATAGTACCCAAGCATGTGCTGTGTATATACAACACTACCCTCCAGCGGCGAAGTGGCTTGCTATTACCATCATCGTATGCTGTGGGATATCAATATATGATCAGAGAGCATGGATATATATATATGTACCATGTTTGTCAATATCGGAGAGACTATGTCTTCTTTAAAATCCTCATGACTATATGTATAATGGTGCTATACTGATGTCAACACCTTTACTCTGAGTGATTTATTGATTTCAGATGTGATGTCGTGGCAAAAAATATATGTCACGTCATTGGCACGAGTCATGTTGTGTCCATGCATACACGATCTTAGCGCAGGTCACAATACAGTGCCCGAGCATACGCGATTTTAGCGTAGGTCACATTGTGCCTCCATTTATTACATCTGAGAATATCTGTTACTCATCTTTGTGAGTCTAGACAGCATTGTGCTGATTGCAATGCTTTCTCTGGTGACTTATATATCACAGATTATACCAATGTGGTGATCAGTCCAGTGCAATATTTTGTCACCGGAATGTACAGGGATTGTGAATGATTGCAATCCAGCCGGAGGAATAATCTCTACAGCTATTTTGTACTAATGAATTCATTGGAGTTATACTCATTCGACGATTCAAAACCCATGTCATTTGTAGTAATGACAACTCACATGGATATATAGGGTTTTTATCAGAATGCTTTTATGTGATGTCAACATTTATGAACAATTCACTTGCATCTCAGGACAAAAGAGTTACGCTTGGAAGGTTTTGCATGGTGGTCACCAACAGTTATCACTACTATAGTACCGACTATAGCGTACCATTTATAAACTCAACCTAAATAATAAATACAAGAAATAATTACGTAATAAATAGGGAATAAATTACGTGATTAAATGTGAGTACGATAAAAAATCTACAATAAAAAATAAATAAATAATCTACAATAAAAAGATAATGATAAAATTGAAAGTAAATAAAAAGTAAATTAATTAATGTTTCAATAAGATATATGTTAATTGTTCTTAAATCATTTATTCACCATCACTTTCTTCATCATCACTTTCTTCATCATCACTTTCTTCATCATCACTATCAAACACAATACTTTCGGAATCATCGTCTTCGATACTTCTAATCATTAAAGCACATATTAAGGCGTTATGGATATCATCGAAGTCAATAGAAATTTTAATATTATATCTTAACATTAAATAGAATAAGTCATCTAACATAACACATAATTCATGACATTCCTCGTTTTGACAAAATATAATTATAGCATGTAAATCATCATATTTATCATCAAACAATCTTCTTAAATGCCATTTGTGAATTTCGTACCATTTTTCGACCTTTGAAGTATTCATATTATAAAGTTGATTCTCAAGGCTTTCATAATATAATTTAAATGAATGTAATAATATCATTTCTTTAAAAACATCTTCCATTTCAAGTTGATGTTTCATAAAGTAAATCTTTTCTTGAAGTTCAATTGGAAGGTGATTAAATGTGGTAGTCATTCTTGCTTTGTTTACCCTATTGAGTTACACTCTTTAAGTGGATTTTATTTTTTTGAGGTTTTTTGTCCCCCTGAAAAAACCGAAGAAATTTATCAAGAAAAATCAATAGGTATTAGTTCCATTAAAAATCTCAATTGTAAACCACTCGTTAATACTTTACCATTCCCCGACGTCATATACAATTCTAAATTATTTGGTGCAAGAACATTAACAGTAGCATAAATATTAAAATCAGTTCCCGTTACATTGAAACTTGAAACTCTTACAATATATTCGGTACCTATAACATTATTAATATTTGCATCACTGTGTTGAACTTTGAATTTTGTAAAAACAGCATCATCATCACTTACATTAGGGTCAGTTGGACTTAATGTAAAATTGAAATAATTAATAAACGATGTATCAAATTTTAATATTCTTATTCCTTGACCAACTTGAATCAATCCTTTTTTACATTTGGAATAATCTATTTTGTTTTCAATTTGAACAGAACTACATTCTATATCTTTACAACCTATATCATTACATTCTATATTATTGCAACCTATTATATCACCTTTCATATTAATTCTGAAAAATGGAGTTGCACTACCATCAGGTTTTTTTTGAAAATTTATAAAATATATAGTTTCAGCATTTTGTATGTCCACGGCTGAGGTATTCAAACCAATAAATGAATTACCTGATACTTTTGTTCCAAATAAATCAATATTAGTTTTGTCATCTGCAGTATTGTTTATTTCACCATTTATCCTTGCATTTCCATTTACTAATAAGCCTGCATTTGTATTTACTTGCAAAGTTTCACCACGGACAATAACATCATTTTTATTATTTGTAGCATCTCCAGGATTTAATTGAATATATGCTTGACCATTCCCTTTTGAATTTAATAATATGTTTACGTTCACGGAAGAATCGTCTATTAATCCTTGAGCGTTTTCAAAATATATAAGGTTTCGAACATAAACATCTCCATTAGTTCTTTCTATATTATTATTTCCAATATTTGTCCATTTACTTGAACCACCGGTAGGTGCATTTCCATTTACCGTATTACATTGTATATTTTTACAAACAATATCATTTCCAAAAGAAGACATCTGATATATATATATATATATTAAATCACAATTTAAAATCAGGTTTAATCCAAACCAATAATCCTGAATCCGGAGTTGTTATAACTTTACTTTCCATACACACACCGATAATTCCAACATTATTTGTAGTAATTTGTGAAGCATTAACTGAACCTCCCGGAGCACAACCTAACATTTGACCTTTAACATAACTTCCATCAATAGCTTTGCAAGTTGTAAAACCTTTTGTACAAACGAAACAAGAATTTCCGGTTGTTGCATTTTGAACACAAACTCCAATAGGCATACAATTTTGATTAGATTGACTTGCGGAAGCTGCATATATTTTTATACCATTTACATCTGAAAAATCATCAGAAAATTGAACAATATCTCCAGCATTTATTGTAGCTCCGGTATTATTTTTAAAAGTAAATACATCACCTGTATGAGGAACCTGACTTGTGGGTAATGTTGCCGTATATGCATTTGTCAAACCTGTCAAAGGAATTCCTACGGTCGTCAATGATGATGTTGGCGTTGTATATGCCCAGTCTATGCTACTTACAAGTCGTATAGCACTACAATCCAAATCACCGGTTAAATTAATGTTATTTCCAGAATTACCGACAGCCAAAACTTGACTTAATGAACCAATACTTCCAGAATTTATTGCACCAGATTTTATTTCACCGGAAACTGAATCATAATACAATTGTAAATTTTCTAATGTCACATCAGAACTTGGTCTTATAGGTTTTACCGTAAATGAACTTGGATTTACAGAATTTAATTCAACACCGGTTGCATTTATACAAATAGTATTGTTGACAGACGAAGTTCCTCCGGTATTCTTATTAGCATATGAACCTAATGACACTGAATTTAGACCACTAAAAACTTCGCCTGCAAATCTTCCTACAGAAACAGATTCCACACCGGCGTTACTTTGTCCGGAATCATCTCCTAAATTTACCGAATAATTCCCAGCTTGGTCATATCCACTACCTGAACCTAAAGCCAAAACATCAATTCCACAACCGAATGAACCAGCATTTCTGCCTATTAATATTGCACGTTGTGCATTTATATATCCGTCATCACTTGTTGTTTCACCAATACGAATTTTAGCATCTTGAGTACCGCCTCTAATCCTAATTAAAGCACCATCAATTTCATCTTGATTTATCGTAAATTTTCCAGTTCCGGTAAAAGAAATATCATTCGTTGTAGTTGTACTTCCTTGGTCGGTAAAAGATTGTAAATTTTGGTTAGCCCCGGAAGGCAAGTTTTGAAGCAAAGAACCGTCACCAATAAATTTTCCATAATTCAAAGTAATATCACCGGTGTTTAAAATTAGAGGTCCATCATTTAAAAGTACACCTGCTCCAAGTGGTTCTACATTCAATGTGGTTTGCATAAAGGACCATTCATTGATACCATTGTCTCCTATTTTTAATCTTGTTTGAGGAACAGGGTCTAAAGATTTCATTTCAAAAGAACTATCAAGTTCATCCAAACCTATAGAGAATTTTGATTTACTTGCAGGATTGTTCAAAATGAAATCATAAAAATTGATATTATTAACCAAATTTAAATCACCATCAGTTTGTAATTTCATGAATTCTCTTTGATTATTTACATCAGAATTATCAATAAAATCAATATCATTTTGATATAAAAAATCTGAAGCCATATGAATTGTTTGACAAGGGTTTGAATTATCACCTATTTGATTTACATTTATTTGATTAATTGTTAAAGGGTCAGGAACATTTGTAGATGGAGTTTGTTTACCATTAAATGTACTTGCAACTACATTATTTCCAAATGAAGACATTATATATTATACATTTATTTATTATTTTATGATTCAGGAGGAATTGATGCCATTTTCATAAAAATCTGAGCTGGTGCAGTACCACCCGCACTTCTATACCCATACAATCCATTGACGGGGACAATATTATTATTTGGCGGTGTGTTTGCGGCACCGGTTATAACAGGTAATCCAGCCATACGAACTTTGCATTTATCAGTTAATGCAGCCATATTGAGATAAACAACACCAGGGTCTTTGCTTTGAGAACCATCGATATCCATCATGATATCAGCTCCAACCATTTGTAAGGTTGTTCTTGTTGTTTTATCTTTAGCACCAATAAACACACCGTTATTTACTTTGATATTCTTATCTAAAACAAAATCATTTCCGAATGAAGACATTATATACTATATCCTATAATTTAATTTTATTTCACAAAGAATGTCGGAGCCAAAGGTGCCAGTTTATTGTTTAATGGATGAATATTGGGAAATGAAAACATAGCATTTTGTTTTGTAATTTTATCACCGTGTCCTAATGTATACGATTTGAAACCTGACATAGGGTCTACATTAGAAACTCTTGCCGGTGGTCGCAAATCTTGTATTGTTTTACATGGAACAATCATCATCGAAGAACTTCGAAAGCCTGAATTTAACATCATATTTGGTAATTTAACATCGACTTTTCCTAATGGTTTATTTCCTAAGTTTGAAGCAAAAATTTGTCCCGCTTGTTCAGCCATAATTATATACAATTACAATTAAATTAGTTTTTATACAACCACTTCAATCATTCTTCCCATACCAATACGAATGATACTTGTACATTGTGCAATAATAAATGTTTCGTTATTCGTCAAAGGTGTTTGAAGTGGGTCTGCGGTTGATGATTTTTGAGTTTGAAGAAAGAATGAAGAATTAAAACCCCGGGTATCTATTCCACTACAATTACGAGGTCCCATACCTGGCATAGGCATATTTAATCGAAGCATAGCAGTCCAATAAGAATTGTACCAATTTTCTAAAGAATTAACTTTACAACCTGAATCGTCAGAATAATTATCAGCTTTACCAATAGTGACCAAGTTAAAAGCATCGAAAGGGGTGGCACGATAATTAGGATAATAAATTGAGTTGACATTATATTGCCAAGATTGAATGTCTCCGGAATAAAATCTAAAATAACTTGGAACGAAAGTAGCACCTAATTTATTATCAATTTTATGCAAACCTTCATTAACAGAACTGTAATTTGAAGGCCTTTGAACAGCGTATAACATATCCAAAGATTGTGCCGACAAAGAGAATCGATTCGATTTAGTCATTTCCGTTTGAGTATCTTGAAAGGTAAAATAATTAGTGAAAGGCATCTCAATATAAGAATCTTCTTTTAGTTTTCTTTCGACAGCACTATCGTAAACACCATTTGAAAATGTAATTGTTTCAATTGTAAAATGCAAATCAGTCAATTTCCATGTCGCTTTTGCAGCAAGTTCGGCAGCCGCGGTTCCATTAAATCCATTTCCGGCTCCTAAGGACTTTTGGTACGCTCCAAGAACTTCCGGACCATGCATGAAGAAACGAATTTGGACACTAGGAAGTAACGCAGTATCCAGGTAGTCAGGTGAAGATTCCCCTATAAATTGTAGGAAATTATTCAAAATATATGGTCTTTCTTCTTGATAATAACTATCGGTATTAACATTTATTTCTTGATTTTTCAAAACTCTTTGATAAGATACTTCTTTATTCAACGTTGTTTTAAGATTGTCCAAAACCGCTGATACTGTTGAATATTGACTCATGCCACTCGAAATAGCTATTCCACCGCTGTAAATTACTACACGAGAAATCAATTTTTCGATTCCATTTGGCAAAGTTGTGATAACTAAATCAGGTTGGGTTGCGGCGTCCGTACAAGCTATGGCAGGATTGTTAGCACGACCTTTACAATGCATACTTAAACTTTTCAAATTACACAAAACATTAACTGGAAGATTCAAAGTTATAACACCGTAAGGATTTACTTCGGTCAAGTTTGTCGTTTCAAGACGAAAATACTGAGTACTATATCCACTTAGTTTTTGAAGTCCAAATGCAAGACTATACGGTAAAGACATTTTTTCTATAATATATATAATATAATTTTAATTCACATATTCTTTTAATTTCAAAGATAATGCATAGTTTATAGATTGTTCATTTCCATTTCGGGAAACGGCTGTAGGAATTAGTCTGGATTTATTATCGGTAATTGAAATTCGTAATTGAGAAAATTGAGAAGCTTGCACATCGATAGAAAAGTTTTCATCATAATCTAAATAAGTAATAAATTGATTAGTTAAATCTGACGGTAACAATATTTTCCCTAAAATGTCACTACTAATGATTTGATTTTCTTTAAAATTATTAGAAAGATTTGTGCTTTGTAAATTATTTGTGGGCAACGTAGTAATTCTTAAATAAATAGCATCGTTGGTTTGTAAATTACCGGGGAATTTGGAAATAAATACTTCATCTACGGTTCCGATATCGAACAAATCTTCAATCTGTGAAATGTTTGTAAGACCAGCAACTGATTTGTTTGTTTGTCCCCCTAATATTTGGTCGACATCGTTATACTTTCCTGGTGAATTAAAGATATCATTCATTGCATCATCTAATGGACTGCCAGGCACTGCTCGGAAATCACCGGTTGTCGAAAATGCAACAAATTTGATATTCGGAGCAGGTTTACTAAGTGTAATAGTGAAATGTCCAGAAATTGCATCGTAAGTAACATCAACTCTATCTGCAGGCCTTGCAAACCCAAAGTTGTCGACAAGAACATCTAAAATAATCGTTTCTAAAATAGTTTTAATATCATCTAAATCTGTATAATTTCCATCAGGTATTCGACATTCATACAAATCATCAGAAGTTGTATCAGCTATATAGAAAATTCCGTTATATTCATTGATGGTATACCAAGTCTTTGCAGCCGAAAAACTGTTTACAATTATTTTCAATTTGTTTGTATTCTTATAGTTTGTTAATTGTGTTGGTATATTGATATTGATAATTCTGGAATCACCAAACGATGAAAGGTCTTCACTTGATAAATAAAGTGTACGTTCAGATATTACACTCATGACTATCTCTATTTATAATATCAATACAGTATAGTTTTTATTCATTTCAATATCTTCCTTTGAATCTCTATTCAATGGTAAAGGTAATTCAATGTTTCCATTATACATATCGTCATATAGTTTTGGTCTTTTGATATAATCATCAACAATCAATTCAATATGAAATGTGGATAAATCAGGGTACAAAATCTGAGCATTTTTGATTAAGTGTTCACGTTCCATAATTTACAAAAAGATTATTATTTTCATCTTTAATCATATTTTCATTGATGGATGTATACTTATTTGATTGTGATTTATCTATACTTCTATCAAATGATGTCATTCTTTGAGGACCTTTGTTTGATATATAATCAGCCAATAATCTTGCTTCTAAGGGTGCGTCGTCATGCAAGTAATTTTTGTCGATATCGAAATTTACTCCTAACGGTCCTAATGGATTCAAATCTTCTGAAATTCGATTGTTAAATTCATCACTTCCAACATTTTTTGATGAAAGATTTCTTGCGTCATTCAAAGCATTTCCGAACATCAACACATCGAGTCCGGTCCCTATAGTATTAAATGTAGATTTCAATAAATTTACCTTATTAACTTTGTTATTCTTTGGCATTTGAAAGAATTGTTTGAGATTATGCGGCGAAGTGATATATTGATACGGTGCTTTGAATAAATCATAAGGGTTCTTGTTTTCGAAGTAATGAAACAACTTTCTATTCGAATTTGATGGTATTTTCAAAGCTCCCGCAGTGGCCCAATCAGTTACAACTCGATGAATATTTTGCGGTGCATTTCCATTGACTTTAGGAGTATGTATATGTGATAGAAATGGATTGAAGGTCGTTGATTGAACATTGAATTTCTCACCGACATGAATGGATTTCGCACCGCCCAAAGATGTCCCTAACAATTCAATGGCATGATTAGGATACTTTTTCAACGTGTCTAAATATACCTTTTCAGCCCTTAAAAATGAATCTCGTGTTTCATGTTTACCTTTAATCACCGAAAATATGTCCGCTTTATCTTCATTTAAGTAGGATGGATTTGACGACGCACCGTGATATGCAATATGTATCTGATTATTTCCATTATTGAGTACTATGGCGTCATAATTTGAAAGCTCCGGGTCGATATTGAATCGATTGTTGAGAATATCTTTATTCAATTGTCTTTGAGCGGTCACATAGGTGTTATGTTCATAACCGCCCGGAAATAATAAATCAGATTGATAATTTCTTGAACCGAGATAAGAAGATATTCCAACATGGAGAGCCTTTTCCCTAAGACGATTGGAAAATGATTGTTGAATTTGTGACGGTTGTAAGTCACCTAATTGTTTGAACAAGCTATTCATTTGAACTCTATATCGTTTCTTTTCACTTTCATTTGACTCATACCTTTTATTCAAATCTGAAACTGAATAAACATTATTGTTATTTTGATAATTAAGTATCTTGTTCGATGAATTTAACACTTTATTGTTGCAGAAATTATTCAATGGTGAGCACAAAGACCCTTGCATACTAATATAATAACATAGACTATATAAATGACTTGTAAGTATTCAATATCTCAATACACTAAAGATAAAGCAAACAAATTGAATGTATATGTCAAGATATCAACAAATAAAGATAAGAAGATTGATGTGTTTGATAAGAAAACTGATGGAAAATTAGCGAGTGTCGGTTCGTGCGGTATGATGGATTATCCATCTTATATTAAGTTAAAAGGTATCAAGTATGCGAACCAAAGGAGGAAGTTGTACAAATTAAGATTTGCTAAATACAAAAAAAAAAGTAGGGACAAACAGTTATTATGCTGACAAATTGTTGTGGTAATAATGCGACAAACAAATGCAAGTATTTTGTAAATCTTCATAACCAAATGATGGATAAATGTTTGATAATATTTGATGACCCCCTCTAAAAGCATGATGATTGTTCGTTACCACTTGATTTAGGTTTCAATAACCATTCAATAATAGTCGACAATTACTCGACTCGATAACCGATGATTCGTAATTGATAATGTTCATTGATTACTCTATACTCTCCAAAGACTAGTCAATCAAATTTGCTAACTTAATGATGACAATCAATTGCTACTTGATAATATTCGATGACTATTTGACACTATTTAATGAGTACTCGATAATATTCGATGACTAGTCAATAGTATTCGATAACTATTCGATAATATTCGATGATTACTCGATAACATTCGATGACTATTTACTGTTATTCGATGACTATTCGATAATATTCGATGATTACTCGATAATATTCGATAATATTCGATAATATTCGATGACTATTCGATAATATTCGATGACTATTCGATAATATTCGATGATTATTCGATAATATTCGATGACTATTCGATAATATTCGATGACTACTCGATAATACTCGATAACTACTCGATACTGTTCGATGACTATTATTTAATATTCGATGACTGTCCGATATTGTTCGATGACAACTCGATGGCTAGAGTGTTTGTTTTGTTAATTTTCAACTAGATGTTTGAACTAGATTTTTGTTTCGATAATTTTCGATGACCACTCGATAATCTTCGACGACCACTCGATAACACTTGATACCTGCTCGATAATTTTCGATAACTTCTTGATAATAATCGATAACTACTCGATAATAATCGATAAATGCTCGATAATATTTGATGACTGCTCAATAATAATTGATGAGTGCTCGATGATATTTAATGACTACCTCACGATACTTGATGACTACTGTACTCGATAATTTTCGATGACTACCGAGGGACTGCGATTTTTTCAATTTTGGCCGGGAAAAAAGTCCCAAAATCGATTTTGTGCAATGTTCAGCACGAAAATAATCGAATTTAGAAGAAATTTTTATATGGGGGTCATCAAATTATGTTTCCGCAGCTTTTTTATTTTTTTGAAAAAATCTTTTTTTCGTGTCATCTGTCATCCGGTGTCATATGTTATCTGTGTCATATGTCATATGTTTATCCGGTGACAGTAAATTTGTTGGTGTCATAGCAAACACTGTGAGCGTGACAGTAAATTTGTAGGCTATGACAGTATATTTGTTGGTGTCATTGCAAAGACCCTGGCTATGACAGTATATTTGTTGATGTCATTGCAAAGACCCTGGCTATGACAGTATATTTGTTGGTGTCATTTAAAGTAATGAGCGTATGACAAGTGATTTTTTGAGTATGACAAGTGATTTCCAGTAGTCATATAAAGTCATGAGCGTATGACAAGTGATTTTTTGAGTATGACAAACCTCATCGAATATTATCGAACAGTCATCCAATAAAATTGAGAGGTCATCGAATATTATCGAACAGTCGTCAAATATTATCGAGTAATCATCGAATATCATCGAGCGGTCATCGAATATTATTGAGTAGTCATCGAATATAATCGAGTAGTCATCGAATATTATCAACCAGTCATCGAATATTATCGAACAGTCATCAAATATCATCGAACCGTCATCGAATATTATCGAGAAATCATCAGGTATTATCGAGTAGTAATCGAACATCATCGACTAATCATCGAATATCATCAACCAGTCATCAAATATTATCGAACAATCACCGAATATTATCGAGCCATCATCGAATATTATCGAGAAATCATCGAGTGTAATCCAGTAGTCATCAACAGTCATCGAATATTTTTGAGTAGTCATCGAACAACATCGAGTAGTCATCGAATATCATCGAACCGTCGTCGAATATTATCGAGAAATCATCGAATATTATCGAGTAGTCATCGAATATTATCGAACAGTCATTGAATATTATCGAGAAATCATCGGGTATTATCGAATAGTCATTATACATCATCGAGTAGTCATCGAATATTATCAACCAGTCATCGAATATTATCGAACATCTATCAAATATCATCGAGTCATCATCGAATATTATCGAGTAGTCACCAAATATTATCGAACAGTCATCGAATGTTATCGAATAGTCATCGAACATTATCTAGTAATCATCAAATATTATCGAGTAGTCATCTAATAACATCGAGTAGTCATCGAATATTATCGAACGGACATCTGACATTATCGAGTAGGCATCGAGTATTATCGGATTCTACAACACTCACAGATTTCTCTTTTGATTTTCTAACATATTTCTTTTTAATGATGTCCATTTCAGCTTTATTCCCTAATTGCATAGTAACGATTTCGGCTTCTTTTATTGTTGGTTTAATTCGATTTTGTGGAGCCTCCAATTCTTTTTATTTTTCTAAAGGTTTTGCAAGTTTAATATTCTTTTTGGCTTCAAAAATGCATAGATTTTAGTCGTGCCACGGCATTTTTTGAATAGTCATTAAAGATTATCGATTTGACATCAAATATCATCGATTAGCCGTCGAACAGTATGTCCAAATTTAGTTGTTGTATTAGATAGATAGGCTGAATGTTTTTTACCTATTCTCTTCATGTCAATCCATAATTTATCTAAATCGAAAGGAATCTTGTCCCAAGAACAATTTGTTTGATTGTATGGTAAATCACAAATGAAAAGGTCTATTGAATTTCTTGAAATGTTAGGGAAAATGTTAAAACAATCATCGTTATGCAAGTTTATCATTATTTTAGTTTCTTTTAAAAAAATAATAAGCAAACTATACATATATCTTTAATGAAGATTGTAAAGGTAAAAGATATGAACATCGATGTGCCAAATGGAAGTGCTTTCAATATCAAAACCGGACCGAACATGTTAAAAGCTCATCAAAATTCAATTTTCATAGGCAAAAGAGGAAGCGGAAAATCAGTTGCGGTGACTAACTATCTTAAAATGTTGAAAAAAGAAGGTTCATTACATCGAATATTTGTAATAAGTCCTACATTTAATTCAAACAAAAAATTAATGAAATCATTAGATATCGACTCTGAAGATGTGTACGAAGCCGACGATGGTGCAAATGTTATCAATGATATTATTCAAAAAGCCGAAGAAGAAAGAGACACATATTTGAAATATCATGAAGACTTGAAAAAATGGAATTTGTTGATGGAAAAATTAAATAATAGAAATATCTTTATCGATGATATCGACCCAGAATTATTGTTAGAATTTTTGACATCAGACGGTTTCGAAAAAACCGTTCATAAATATAATGGTGAACGACCTATATTGGCTGTTTTTGTCGATGATTGTCAATCAACGAATTTGTTTCGAACTCCTAAATTTCTGAATTTTATCACAAGACATCGACATATAGCTGATTTTGAAACCGGTGGTGCTTTAGGAATAAGTTGTTACATTTGCATTCAGAATTTTAAATCTCAGTTTGGAGGCTGTCCAAGAGCGGTGAAGAACAATGCAACTTCTTTAGGAGTATTTAAGATGAAAGACAAAAAAGAATTACAAGAAATATTCGAATCATGTGCCGGTGAAATTGACGAAACGACTTTCTATGAAGTATATACACATGCTATCAATGAACAACATTCATTTCTATTAATCGATTTACATAAGAAAGACAATCATCCATCGATGTTTCGAAAACGATTTGATGAATTCATAATTCCTGAAAAAATAAATCATAACTTATGAAGAAAACATCTTGTGAACGGTGTATAGCTATTTCGAAAAGTAGTGGAAATCAATGTAGAAACATGACTTGTAAATATAGTCCTTATTGTTATGTTCATAGAGTAGTAGATATAAAGGAAAGTAGTATTCCAAATTCAGGTCTTGGTATATATGCCAAAGAAGACTTGAAAAAAGATAAGTTAGTGGGTCGATACACTGTCGGCACGCAACGATTGACAATGAATGAATTACCTCCATTGAATCGAAGAACACATATTTGGAAAAAGAATAATAATCTGTTTTATGATGCATCGAAAACAAATTCAGTTGCCGGTAAGTTCAATGATTGTACCCCTCAAAGTGCCAAAAGAATCAAATGCAAAAATAATGCTAAAATAAATTTTGTAGGAAATGTTCGATTAACATCAAATGTAAAAAAGAAGCAAGAGATATTTGTTTCTTATGGGAAAGACTATTGGAAAGATAAATGATACAAATATTCTTTTAAAATTCTGGAAACAATGATTTGAATGTTTTATGAAAATGAGGGTCTGAATTCAAAACGTCATGATAAGTCGGAGGGACCGCGTTTGGCTTTTGTTCCGTTTTTGAAACTTTGTCTTTCTTTTTTGATTTTTTGATAATCACTTGAGGTTGATGTTCATCGTCACTTGAACTACCCGAAGTTTCACTATCAGATTCCACAACAATAACAGGTTTCTTTTTTGATTTCTTTATATATTTCTTTTCGATTATTTCCGGTTCAGATTTTTGTTCGAATTTTTCAGTAATTTCAGGTTCTTTTATTGATGATTTTATTTTATTTTGAGCAGCCTCCAACACTTTTTTGTTTTCTAATTCTTTAGCAAGTTTGATGTCCTTTTTGGCTTCAGAATTTTTTCTTCTTGTTTCCATAGCTTTTAATCGAGCAACTTTTAATCGTTCTAGAGTAGCCTCATCAGTAATTTTTTCACCTTTCTTAAAACCCATATTAGAATACACAAGAAAATAATTTTCTAATCATTACTTATCATTTCTATCAATTTTTAATGACTTTGATTTAAATTCTAACTCTAACTCTAACTTTAACTCTTACTCTAACTTTAACTCTAACTCTAACTAGAAAATAAAATCAGTTTAATGTATAATGTTTGAAATAAATACGTGTGATGTCTTTCAATTTGGGACAATTATCGTTGCTTTAATTCATGCTATAGGATATAATATGAGACGGTCTCGATGTAAACAATTAGATTGTCTTTGTATAAAGTGCGAAAGAGATATCATGAATTCAAAAGAATTAAGTATTGATAAAAATGTGTTTGAATCTGCTTAAAGATTATAAGTTCTATATTATAACAATGAGTGAAATTGATACACATTCTCCTAAGTATATGAAGGTTACTTCTAAGAATGGTAAGGTGTATTATAAAAAGCCTTTAGATATGAATAGGAGAGACAAAGGGAAATATTATGAAGCCAACAAACCATTGTTACAAAAGAATCTAACCTTAGACCGAATTTTGTTAAATAAAAATGTCGGTGTTTCAACGATGGAAAAGCATGGTATAGATAAAGTAAAAATTGTTGAAATATTCTCCAATAAAATCAAAGAAAATCCTGAAGACTTTGAAAAATATATGGAAATTCAAAACAAATTTTTGGAAAGGTTGAATGTAACAAAAACCACCTAAAGAATACGTTACAATTTAGTAATAAGAAATATATTGTATAATAATAATGCCACCGAAAAAGTCTAATGATAAAGACAAAAAAGATGATAAAGGCAAAGCTCCATTGACCAAAGCAACGAAAACCAATCTCAAGAAAGTCAAAAACCATAGGGCCGGAAATTTGAAAGCATCAAGTTCAAGACAATTAACAAAGGAACAATGGAGTAAAATTAATCAAATTGAAAAAAAGAAAATAGACAAAGAATTTACCAAAGAAAATAAACAACAAAAATTACAATCAGAAATAAAGAAATTTGAAAAAGAAAATGAGGACTTAATAGTCCTTAATGAGTTGCTTTCTAGACAAGAATATGAAGAACAATTTACGGATAAAGACGTTACAAAAGATTTTGTCGATAAAGGTGGAAATTCCGGAGTATCTATGAAAATCAAGTTTAATAGATTTCTTAGTAAACCTTTGAATTATTGGATTAATTTGATTAATAAAAAAATTGACCAAGCTTCGGAAGATGTAAAACATTTTCAGTTTGGTGTAAACTTTCAAGATGGTTCTTCGGAATTTTTAAGTGCAAAAAATGAAATCGAATTTTACAAAAAAATAGAAGGAATGATTCAGTCCGGAGATGATAGAGGGGCTGTGAATTTCATCACAATTTCTTTATTAAATTTCAAAAAAATTAATGGAAAGGGCCAACCATTGTCGGTGCCAAAATCTGTGGAGGAATTAAAAAAGAAGAAGAGTTGCATTATGTCACAAACCACGGCTTATCGTGTACCTCAGCCGGGTTGTGACACTTGCTGTAGCAGTCTCTGTGACGAACGTATGACACGCGCAGTACGATACGCGAGAGGAGTTATGACAGTGACGAGATACGGAAGTACGGATGGGTGTTACACTTGTTTGGAGATAGCGAGGATAAGTAGGGCGGCGTAGCAGTGTGAGCCAGACGCTCATTTTTGTTTTGCCTTCGTAACAGTGATTCCGAAAATAGCCAGGACTCGCTTAAGACCGCGAAAACAGCAGTGTTATGAAATAATTTGTAAGATACAGTATTCTTCTACTTGTAAAGATATACATTTGTGGACTTGTCCTTGTGCGACTGCGTCAGAACTGTAATTAACAGTCTTTTTCAAAACAAAAATGTGCCTTATTACAGACATGTCGTCTGTAATGCTGAGAGTTCAACAGCAGTCCTGAAGAACGAGACCTCTGAATGGTGATGCCAGGGACGGATTTTTCCGTACTGGTAAGCCTTGGAAGAGGTTGAGTGAAGCAGGCTGTTGCGACACTCGAAGTTCACCAGTCTTGCAAAGTACAGCGACAGCGGTCACAGCAGAACCAGTTGCTAATTTTACGAACATGATTGCAGCGTTGAGAATTATGTACTGGGCTATTTCGGGAAGTGACATCCTGCTGGAGCAAAGCGCCAGACGGTAAAGCCAGGGACGGATTTATCCGTACTGGTACGCCTGAAGGCGTGGAGCGAAACAGGACTGGAGATTATCCTGGCAGTGATTGCTACTTAGAGCAAAGCACTGAAAGGTGAGGCCAGGGACGGATTCATCCGTACTGGTAAGCTGGAAAGTGTGGAGTGAAAAGAGCCTTCACACCAGTATCTCTTCTTCACCAGAAAGATAGCAACGGAGTCCAAGACTGACCGTCAGGATCAGCAAAGGACAGAGAGGCGTGCCCAGAGGGCGATACGAGTGAGCCAGCATTTCACAGAGCTGGAAGGAGAGGAAGGGGCTGCCGGTGGCCAGCCTGAGGCCCAAGCACTAGTACAGCCTGAGGTACAAGCACCAGCACAACTGCAAGCCCAGGCTCAGGAGCCGTTAGTAATCTTTGAAGAAGACATGGAGTACACTGATTACGCTCGTGTCAACCTTGGTACGCTGCCCAACTACACGGGCACCAAGGAAGAAGATCGGCCCAAGTTCCTGAGGGAGTTCGCCGACATGTGCGAGAATTTCGTACGGCAGCACAACGCCAACGTCAGGAAGAGGCTCAGGTCCGGGGCTGGCACTCTCACCGAGGCACAGATGAAGACCCTGAGAGAGACTCCCCCTGACTTTGAATATCTGTGGGACATCGTCCCTGCGTGTCTGGCTGGAGAGAACTCACAAGCTCTCAGCGGGTGGCGCGAGAACTATGAAAGAGGGGGGGTAGTGGCCTCCAACATGGACCGAGTCCTGAAGGACACTAGCGAGCATGGCCCACTCGAGGGTACCATTCCATGCGCTAGGCCCCCTTTCAATGAGATGAACACTGGCTCTACGTGGGTGATAGCGAGGCCAGTGACGAACCAAGACACCCAAGGGGAGATTTCCGACGAATATCTGACTGACGGAACCTCCCTGAAAGGCTTGACGGGGCGTGATGGCACCCGTGATACCCAGTACTTCTACGCGCTCAGGGGCTTCATCGCTGCCCTTGACAAGAAGTTCATGATGAAAGGGACTCAAGAGAAAGTGGATCTGTTGACACAGAAGCCACAGGAGGTGGGACAGGATGGGCTGACCTACATGAAGATGTGCCAACGCAGGGAAATGCAGCTCAACACTGGGAAGGTGTTGAGCGATGAAGAGCTGCGTACCTTCATCGAGGACTGCGTGGACAACCTGCGCATCAAGGTCTTCCAGACGCGGGTGAAGGAGCAGCTGAGGGCACAGTTCCCGCCACCCAATCGGGTGACCTGGAAGGACCTGGAGGCCATCGTCGAGGTTCAAGACAAGCTCAAGGGCGATGCAGAGGCTTGGATCCTCACCTTCCTCCAGGAGATCACCAGACGATGTGGCTGCCAGTACTCCACCTGGGAGGCGCGACAGCATGGCCTTGACCTCAAGGCCATAAAGAACTCGATCAAGAAGATTGAGTCCTCTGAGGTGGCGCAGTCAGGCGAACCGGAGAACAGCAAGAAGGTAGACATACCACCTTCTAAGAAGATAAAGAAGGAGGTGAATGTGGCCGAAAGAGCTAAGAAGGCCTCCTACAACAAGACGCCACCGCCAGCAGAGGGCGTGCGTACGAACGACAAGCCCAAGTGCTTGCGCTGCTTTGGAGGGGGCTGGCATGAGTCAGATCCCGAGCAGTGCAGGAGTGGTTATAAACACGTCAAGATGCCTGCTGGATTCCACGAAAGCAGGCTGGGTTCCAGCAAGTGGTGGGACGCGGAGAACGCCGCTCTGCGCATGTATAATCTGAAGAATCGCTTCAAGAACTCTGACTGGGGCATCCTGGTGACGGACTGGCAGCAGCTGTCCAACGACGAGAAGGACAAGTACAGAGCCAAACAGTCACCGGAGGACAAGCAGAAGAGCACCACTGGCAATCCCGAGGCGTTGAAAGCAGAGTACCAGGGCATGGTGGCTGCTAGGAAAACTGCCAGTCGTGCGGGCAGCGTGAAGTCACAGGTGCTGTCCGAGGATGAGGGCTCCGACGAGGAACCAGTCGCAGCGCACGTCGCGGAGAGGGAGACTCACACCGTCGATGCACGCGCGCACCACCATGGCAGCGCAGGGGTAGGAGTGTCGTCTGGCCCTCCAACCGAGTTACTCACAGCCATGGCCGAGGAGATGGGCGAAGAGGAGCTCTCGAGCGCCCTCAGCACCTTGGGTCTGGGGGCACTCCCCGAGACGCTGTGCAAGAGTGCGGAGTCTGAACTCACGGCGGCTCCAGCAGTAGCCCTGGGAAGTACCCAGCGCATGAGGGGCTTCCCAGTGAAGACACCCGAGGAGTACGAGGCAGACGCACAGGTGCCCATGGCGCCTGCGGCGGACGAGATGCAGAGGAAGGTGCAGCTCATGGCCTCCGTGATCAAGAGCCTGGGAGCAGCTTTCCGCAAGCTAGCTGCTGGACTCGTAGCAGAAGGTCGCATAACAGCTCCAAGGGGTGTGGAGACCTTGGTGGAACTGGCTGAGAACAACCAGCTCCCCGTGCCGACAGCCTCAGCAGCAGACTGCCAAGACATCAGCGATGAGGATGACGACTGCCCGGGCATGGAATCGGGCGACGACAGTGACGATGATGACGACTGCCCGGGTATGGAGTCGGGCGACGACAGTGACGTAGAAGAGATTCCTCTGGACGAGATGCCGGAGGACATGGTGGAGCAGCCCAGGAAGGGGAGGACGACGGTGCATGTAACAGCTGCAGCGGCCACTGTCCAGGAGAGCTACGGGGTGAGAGACTTCAGCGAGAGGGGCGAGCTGCACGCAGGGACCATGGAGGCCAAGGCGTACGAGCTATTGAAGAAGAAGATGCTCAGTGGTCTTACAGAGGAACAGCTCACCGCCATGGCGCAGGTCCAGCCTGTATGCAAGCTCCTGAACGAGTCTCTGGCACAAGGGATGGCGCTAATGGCCTCTGGAGGCTTGCTTATGTTGTACAAAGCGCTTCTCCTGGACACGGGGGCCAACTGCAACATTATCCCAATCAGGACAGCCAACAGGTTGGGCTTGACCATCTTTGATGCAGAGACAGGGGCCAGGGTGGCGAGATGTGATGGCAGTCCTGCGGAATTCACGAAGTACTGCTACGTGGATGTGGTTCTCGCCGCGGGCACGCCGTACATGACTCTGCATCGGCTCCACGCCTTCGTCACCTACACCAATGACACGACGTGGGACTTCTTGGTGGGCACGGGACCCCTGAAGAACGCCCTCAAGTTGACCATCGACCTCTACAGAGGCATCGCCACTTCTGAGGCCGCGGTGTCACTGGGCATGAAGGAGAAGGTCACGTTGCCATTGATCGAGTTGACGCCGCCCGTCGATGCAAGGAGCAAGCGGAACGAAGACCCGAGAGTGTGCCTGGCGACCGAGATCTTCGACGTTGATGCCACGGCAGCGCGCACTCTTGCCCCCGCTTTTGATGATTGCGAGCTACCTCCACGTGAAACAGCGTCCCTGGGCGCAAGGGAAGAGGACCGTCTGGCCCTCGCAGGGGAGAGGTGTGCGCCTGCACCTTGTGCATTCTCGCGAAACCACCCCGAGCTGATGGACAGCCTGGCGTCATGGCTGGAGGAGATGAGGCTGAGAAGGTTCAACTCGGATGAGAGGGAGAGGCTCGAGGCGCGCTGCCAGTCCATGGTGGAGGCGGGCTTCTTGAAACCCAGCTCAATGATGCAAGTCGAGCTCACTGGGCGGGTCAGCTTATACACCGAGAACGCAACGTACGAACCTCCTCCGCCTGGTACGTCCTTGACAGACCAGATGCTGGGCATGCTACAAGCATCATCACGCAGCCAGCGGGAAGCCAATGTGGCGACCAGAGGTGAGTGGTCCAGTGCTGAAGAGCCAGATACGAGGGGATCCCGCACTCAAACCAGCCTGACCACAACTCAGTCAGACCCTCGCTATCCAGACCTCACGCTGAGGCAGGAGGCCGAGAGCGAAGCTGCCTTCAAGCTGGCCAGCGTACAGCCATGGGGGGGCATGGCAGTGAACCCGTGGGACTACCAAGACAAGGAGAGCAGCTGGTCTCAGCAGCGCTTGTACATCGACCGCACGGGCTATGCTCGTCTGTGCACACTCTGCGAAGAGGGCGATGGAGGTGGTGTAGACGCAGGATTTGTGCGGGTCAAGTTCTCGCGTTGTGAAGAATACAAGACCATCCTGGAGACGGAGCTACTGTGGCCCGACTTTACGTTGGTAGACCAGAAGGTTGACAAGGAGACGAAGATACCCTCAGAGACCTGGACCACAAGGGCGAGCGGCAGGAAGGACAACGAGCAGGTCCCACTCCCTGACTGTGGTGCCCATCGGGAGGCTGGAAGGTACACGATGGCGAGTGTTCAGGAGGTCCTCAACACCCATCAGACGTACCCAGGAGTCGTGACGGGCAAGCTCATGTGGGACAAGGTGGCGCGCCAGTTCTGCGTACTCAGCGAGCACACTCGCGCCCAATGGGATCTCATGGAGCGCATGGTGCGTCACACCATGGAAGGCGTCACCATCATGAACCCCATGGGCAAGATGACTGGCGAATTCCAGCTGCCTTTTTACTATGAGAAGGACCAGCGCTGGCAGTACCAGCATCTAAAGTACGTACAGCGAGTGGACATCGCTGACCTTCGAGCTCGTCTGAAGGTGAGGTACGATATGGAGGTGGCGAGCGAGGTGAATGTGATCCCGCAGCTCACGCTGTCAGACGCAGCGGACAAGGTGGGGAAGTTCTACCCGGTGACAGATGGGGAAGGAGGCAATGGCGAGGTGTTTAGCACGAACGCCGCCGCTGTGGAGTACCTGCACCTGGGGGACAACACGAGAGTGATGCTCGGTGCATGCAAGACAGAGGAGCAAGCACAGGACTCGCTGGATACTTATGGGGCCAGAAGAAACCCTCCAGTGCGCACATCCAAGACTCTCAGGACGTCGAAGACGGTCAGGGGGGATGAGGCAGGGCCATCTGGCTCCGCACAGCCGCCATCTTCAGCACCGCTTCGTCTACGGCATCCAACCTGGCCCAACGGCATCTTCGACCCTGCCATGTTGGAGTATCACGCTGCAGTGTTCCAGGGCACCTACGAGCCGGAGTCGCCCACTCGCAGCGAGAACACAGCCAGGGAAGCCAATTGGCTGGATCTGGGAGGGATCTCGGAGTTCATGGCGCTGCATGGACAGACGGTCTTCCTCATCCAGTACCGTTGCTTCATGGGAGAGATCGAGTTCCAGCTTGGAAAGCCCTTCGCGGAGCGAGGAAAGGGGGTGCACACGCAGCGACTCAGCAGCCAGACCCTGCACCAGTACGCCTCCTCCGCAGGAGTGGGACAAAGGGGAGAGTTTCTGCCTCTGGGTGGGCAGTCGAAAGGCTGCACGGGAGGACTCCTCGGCACCTTGCAGAAGCATATGGAGCATCTGGTCGATCGCACCCAGCTCTTGGAGATCGCCAGAGGCCATTTGAGCGATGGCCCACGGCAGGGCACTCTACGGGTTTTCAAGACCCGTGCCAACGCCCGGTCCAAGGCCGTGTATTACCTCTTTGAGGACAATCGCTACTACAGTGAGCTGGGACCCAGCAGCATGGCGTTCACCTTGGAGTACCTCTCCTCAGGCACGCGCAAGTTCGACTGCTGCAGCTGGGAGACCTGGAACAAGGTGGCGGTGATGCACCGAGAACCATTGTCTGCGTTCATATCCTCGGTGGGCCCGGCGTTGCTGGCTGAGGCACGTCGAGCAGAGGTGCAGGCGCGTCTTCGAAACGACTTCATAAGGTGCCTGGACCCAATCGAGGGAGAAGATGCAGGAAGTGAGGAGGGAGATGGCAGCATCCCAGGATACTCTTCCGACCTTGCGGCTGTTGAGGGTGCGAGCACTCACACGGGTCGCACCAGAACGCCATCGCCGCTGACAGAGGATGAAGACAGCGTGGAGGTCATCAGTGAAAGACTGATTGGGCTGTCTGCCAGCTTGGCGCAGAGGGAGGCCGAGGTCGCGGCGAACCACCTCACCATGGCAACTCTCTCGGAATCGATACGGGCACGTCAGGCGATCATCAGAGAATATGAAGAACGACCTCGTACTGCCCACGCAACTGCGAGGATTGGAGCGAGAACGACCACGTCGGCGCCCTACACTGGCCGAGTTCTCGGCGGGATATCAACCATGGGCACGCAAGCCACGACCACGCCGACACCCTACTCTGGCCGAGTTCTCGGCGGGATATCCACCATGGGCTTGGAGTGCAACATGGCACAGAGACAAGAGCACCAGTCAGTCAACGACATTCTGAGATCACCGGCACATTCCGTCTGCACGCAGCAGACTGAGGCCGTGCCTCCAGCTGCACAAGAGCAGGACTCCGTTTCGTACGTGCCATCAACCCCGAGCTCTACCGCACCCAGCAGCCCGGAGCGTTCCAGTGGCTTCGTTGCGCATGTCGACACTCGACCTACAGGCCATCCTGCAGCGCGCCCGCAGAGTCCAACTGAGAGTGCCGCACAGCAGCGTTCACCACGAGCTGGTCAGCGCAGGAGAAGATCTCCGAGCCCCAGGGAAGGCGCTCATCGTCAGGACGCGGCTCGCAGTCGGCATGCCGGCATGAGTGCGTCGCGTGCTCCTCAGGGACGCCAGAGTTATGATGAGATCCAGGAGGAGAGAAGAAGGGAGAGCGCACTGGGGCCTTTTCAAGGGGGCACCGGGCCGGCTGCAGCCCGGCGCGCCCGTCATTGAGAAGCAGCCCCGGCGAAAAGCCGGGCACGCAGCCCGCCAGTGATAGGCGGGCGAAGCGCACTCAGGTGTGCTTCCTGCTCATGGGGGTGTTCGTGCGCTTGCATTGGCCGCAGCTGCCTCATTTTGCAGTGATGGCAGTATGGATGGCTATGGAGGTATTCAGATTTCTTGGTGAGGTCGTCGCCTGCTGGGCATTCCACGCTGAAGCGCCCCGCAGAGCCATGGCACGCGCATTGTGGGCCGTGCGCGCAACGCCACTCGAGCCATGGGCACATCAACGGGAGCCTCTGCGAGTGCTGTTGGAGCTGGCCAGGCACCTACTGCTGTTGACCAAGGGTACTCTTGAGGTAGCTGGGCTCCACCACGCTCGACGTGGGCTGTGGTACGTGCCGTTAATACGCTTCTGCCTCGCCATGCTCGCCATGCACTTTACGCACATGGTAGTCACTCTGGGGTGCGTCTTGACAGTTGGCGCCCACGTTGTCCGCCATGGGTTGCCATGCTCCAACTTGATTCGAGATGGTGGCACATTCACCACGCTGGAGACTCAGGTGGGTCGCGCGCTGGCGGTCGCCCGGCGGATCTTGGCCGCAGGGCCGGCTACGCTGGCCGCTGTTCCGCGGCGCATGCAGAAGCCACGCTTTGCCGCTCGACTGCAGCGCCTGCAGTTCACGGCCGCTTGCTACCAAGTGGCGCGCTGTGTCTATGTGATATCAGTCGTGGCGCTGGTGGCCTACGTGTCTGCGGGAGGAGGCCTGGGCCGTATGCAAGGGGGGTGGAAGATGTTGACTTGCATACTGACCCTACACCCTCCAGTCAAACCAGTGGGTACCAGCAGAATTTTGAAGCTTTTGCTGCTGCTAGCGGTGGCTGCTTGGGTGGCTGCTGTGGCCCCTGGGGGGTTTCAGGACATGCTGACGATGGGATCGTGCTCGGGCTCGCCGGCCAGATCTGCCAGGACCGCCTGGGAAGACCAGAGGTCTTCGCGCCAATGGGACACCGGATGGGAGGCTATGGTGGCAGAGCAGGACGAGGTGCTTCCGCACACGGTGCTGGACACGTTACAGCCAGGAGGCACGACCAGGGTCACCAAGGACGAGGCCGCGTGGCTGGACACCGAGCTCAATGCCACCTTTGGAGGGCATCCCGAGTTCACCGAGGAGAATTGGGAGGAGATGCGCAACGTGGTAAGGAGGTGCAGCTACTGCTTCGCCAACAAGCCGCAGGACATCAAAGGCTACCATGGAGGCGCGGCACATGCGACCTTCGCCATCCCTTTCAAGGACGAGACTAAGGTAGCTTACCAACGACCGAGGAAATACAGCCCGGGAGAGCAGGAGATCATCGACCTGCACTGCAAGGAACTGCCGGAATATGGCTTCATCGAGCCGGCTTCGCAGCACTGCAGACACGCCAGCAACGTGGTGGTTGCGGGGAAGAAGGATCACGACACTGGACAGTGGACCTCGACGAGATTCTGCGTCGACCTCCGATCTACGAATCGGTTGTCGCTGAAGGATAACACGTTACCACACCGTCCAGAAGA
>LGRX02029680.1:0-11741 GCA_001247695.2 Cymbomonas tetramitiformis
GGTGGTGACTGTCTAGGAGAGTCAGATACTGTAAGATAAGTTAGGGCAGGAGCCAGGTTGACAGACCTAACCGCTAATCCAACTGTGCAATTCTGAAACACAAATTGGAAACCCTCTAGCTAGCACAGGTGCAGAAACCTACGGGCATTGTGCACCCGCTAAACAAATGAAAGGCACCGAGCTAGCAAGCCAGAATGTAACTTGTAGATGTCAAAAGCAAAAGCATAAACCAGAAAATCGTTGAAGTCACCGGAGTTCCGCACACCACCATGTTGGTGTGCATCCAGAGTGAACAAGAAGTTAATCGACAACACCAAAGTAGCCAGCGGTGGCCTCACGGAAGTCCATGCCGTAGTAAGATGTGAAAAAGCCAGCACCGTAGTAGTGCTCCACATTAAGAGGACCGGACTCATGCAGAGCCATCCCGTAGTAGTGAGCCATGTCAAAGCCCAAATCTGCCTGAGCAAGGTCCTGAAAGAGGTCAGGGGGCTCAGGCGGCTCAAACGGTGGCACATCGTCAGTCACAAAGAAACCCTGAGCCGGGATCACGGATTCAACAAATTCATTCGTGGAGAAAATTGACGGAGTCTCCCAATCGAGATCACCACCAGGCGAAGGCAATCCCGCAGCCGACTGAGCATCGGGCACAGCTGCCACCCCCATGATCGAGATGCAAAGAACGAGGGAAAGGAAGAAAGGAATTCCCCACGGCCCAACCGTGGCAGGAAAGCCCCAGGGCGGCTTCCCACAACCGTAGGACCTCTGCTCGTCTACGGGCGGCCCGGAAACATGATTGGCCGACGGAGGCGAATCCCGCGGCTTCAGCCGGAAGCTGCCGTCGGCAAAGTCCTCGTAGTCGTCGGTGTCGTAGCCGGTGAGGTCAACCGGCGCGATGGCGGCGTGGTTGACAGTCTGAACGAACCCAGGGAACTCACCGTCCGTCGTGGCAGTCACCCGCGCCGATTGAAGCGGCACGGGCTTCACATCCTCCTCCTGCGAGACAGGTATAGCAGGGGCCGGCACGGCGGATGCCGATGCCGCCGCACCACCTGCCGGAACCTGCTCCTCCGGCATGTTCCCCGCTGCCGCGGGGCCGCACACCAGAGCCGATGCATGCGGCTCGAGAACCGCCCGTGGTGGGAAGGACGCGTGGGTGTAGTGCACCTTGCAGTTTGCCGCGGCATGGACCTCCGCGGCGAGATCGTCCAGCCGCTGATGAATGTCGTCACCTGCGGGCTCGTCAGCAGGCTGCTGCGGCTCTACCGTGAAGCCGTAGGCGGACACGTCGATCCCGCCCACCGCACCCGCACAGAGTACCGCAGGCGGCCCGTACGTAGATGCCGCAGTGGCAAAAGCCTCGGCCCCATCATCCGCCGCCTGCTGGAACAGGGCACACATGGCCAATGCACGCACCCCCTCCGCGTCCTCCTCGTCGATGGGAATGCAGAATGCCGCGGCCGAGTGCGGGGGATGCTGACGCCCGCCCAACGGACAGTCGCGGTAGAAGTGGTACTGCTCACCTTTTCCCGCTTTCTTGCACCTCCCGCAAAAGGGCTTCGCCTTCTGGTCGTCACGGTCGAAACCGACTGCAGGCAGCGGGTGCGTGCCGACACGGAATCCCCGTTGCGTACCGCGCTGCCGCTGCTGCCGCTGCTGACGCCGCGGCTGCTGCCGCTGCTGCTGCGCCGGCGGTGCGTCCGCCCCGCGTTGCCGCCGTAGCAAGTCTTGAAGCTCGTTGATCTTGTCGAGGAGGGCGCCGTACTCGGTGCTGGAGAGCTGCGCGGAGATGCCGCTCTTGCCCGAGACTGCCTCCCCCGCCCCCGTCTGCGCCCAAGCCTGATAAATTTCGACCACAAGGGAGCGGAGAGACGCCAAGGAGACCTGCGCGAGATCGGCCGCGAGAGGGTACCGCACCTTGATGACCGCGCGGGTGTAAAACACCGGGTCCAGCCGGTTGTACAGGGAGAGCTTCCTGGTCTCCTCGGTGGGTGTCCAGTCCGTAGCTTTGTTATCCCGCACCAGGCGTTGTTCCCGAGCCAAGATGGGCTGCGGGTCAGTGTCTGCGGGATAACGCAACGCGGCGTGCTCCTCCTGGTGCGACTCACGTAGCGCCACCGGTACGCAGCCCTTGATGATGTCCACAAGAGCTCGCCGTCCATCACGGTCAGACGAGGCGTCGGTGCCAGTGAGCCAGACGTAGGCGTTGCTGTGTTTCTCGACAACCAGAGCCAGAACATCGTAGAGCAAGCCGTTGACCTTGGTCACCACACGAGCCAGAGGGTCGTCGAGGTCAAAGGACGCCAACTCCAGTCCAGCCGAATGAAACTCCGTACGCAGCTGCACCACCAGCTCGGAGAGGAGGCCAGCGTCGTCCGTACCGCGGAAATGGTGCTTTTTGTCACCAAGGACATCCTCGCGGATACCCTTGGCCCACTGGCGGTGTAGACGCGCCTTGTAGACTTCGTCAACCAGCTTGCTCTGCTCCTGCAAGTACTTCCTGGTCGCCACGTCTGCATCCTCGTTGGAATTCGGAGCGGGGGTCGGAACAGTTGGCGTACGCACCGTCGGACTGTTCCGAACCCCGTCCAATAGCCTCGGTGAGGCGTCGATGTCACTGTCCCTGTCCAGGGACTTCTTCGCTCGGGTCAACATGCCCATACTCTGAAAAGCCAGAGGGGAGGTGGTACGCAGTCGCGCGGTTGGGTGTGGTAGCGGAAAAATGGTAATGGTCAGCAGCGGAGAGGAGCTAAGAGAGTGTAGCGGCGAGGGGCACTCGAAGATGTCGTCGAAGTCGAAGGTGTCGCGAACACCAGCCCAGAAAACAGTAACCAGCAGGGCCAGTGCCGGTGCAAAACTGGATCCGAACATTGCTAAGACTAGTCCGTAACGAGGCGCGGTCCCCATGGCCGCCACTCCCAGTCGCTTACCGCAAACAATTCATACCATAATTCCTAGTCGCACCCAAACGCGCATGCGCGCACCACCTCTCCAAGCGGCCGTTTAGCCAATCATGGCTAAATCAGCAAGTGGAATAAAAGCGTGGATGGGGCCACGACCTACTGGAATATCCTAGTTCACTAGATATCAGAAACTCCCGAACTGTGTGGATAAACTCTCAAGATAAATAAACCCTAAGCTAGATATACCCGGAACGGTCTCGGACGGTTTCGGAGTCTAGCCTACCTGTGACACAGCGTGTGTCACAGCACGAACCTATAGATCAGTCAGCAGTCCAGTGTTGGTCCTAGGAGTCTGTCATAGGGGCCTGACCGGGACTCCCAGTCAGGGCTGCCTATACAGATTTCAGCATCCTGTTCCAATCGATCGGACGAAAAATGCGGAGCGGCCAAGTGGCCATCTTGCTCCTCCTCGCTCTACTTCCTCACAACTATCTGAATCATCGTAATACCCAGGGGGGTACTCCGATTCATCCTCCTCACTACTGTCATACTGCTCAAAATGCTGGTCCTCGATGTCCACAGAAGGAGGCCCGGGCATAGCGCATAGGGGGCGCGTGAATGTAATGCACTTCACGACGCACAGGAGGGGCCTGTGCGCGCGCGCTTCTCACCCTAGGGATACTCGGTGAGGGTCTAGTGGAAGTAATCTGAGTGGAAACTGATTTATTTGCCAAAAGTACTGGCGAATCTCCGACGCCTGTCTCACAGAAAGAAACGGCGGAACCCGCAAAATCATCGGAAATAGCACCACCAACCTGTGTGCCCCCTGAAACAATGATTGTCGGATATACCCCTAGGACTCGGGATATATTCACTCAGTGATAAGTTTTCTCAGAATGTATTAAAGCTGATAAGTTAACCCGATATAACGGGCATAAACAGTTAGGGTTCGGGTTCGGGTGACAGGCATACACACTACTATAGGAAGAGTCACAAAGCAAGCGGTGTGACTGTTCCAGCACACCACCTAGTGTGGTGACTGGCTAGCCGAAGTGGAAACCCGTGGACAAACACCATCTACAGCGGTGGAAATTGGGCTCTAAGGGAAGGCCTGTCCTTTCTGGCAGGGCGGTTCCCAGTCAAGAGGTGTAAATCTGAAACCGGTCCGTGATCGGACCCCTCTGCACATACAGCTACGGTCAATCTCACTGTGCAGGAGCGGCATGATTAACTTGCTAGCCACTAGTTGGCGGTGGCACCGCTGTGCCAGCCCGCAGCACAGCCATGGTGCCGTGAATTGAAGTTGTCGATGCCGTGTTTGAATCATTCGTAGAGCCAGAAAAGGAATCTGAATTTTGTCGATCGTCGCGCACAGCCGCATGGTCTCCAGAGCTCTGCTCCTCGTCATCGGACGAGTACGGCGGTGGCGGGTAAGGTGGTGATTGTGGAACATACAGTAAAACGCGGTATATAAGAACATGGACCTATAAGAAGCCAGCCGCTAGGTTTTAGGCTACTAGCCGTTGAAAGTGTAATGAAATGTCATATTAAATATGGAAAGTCGTTTAAGAAGCCAGCCGCTAGCGTTTTTGCACCGGCTTCTTATAGACCGCGTTTTACTGTAATCAGGGTCGGGATCATACAGCCATGGCGGCCGCGGGACATTGCGGAGAGTGTGGAACCCCTGTCGCAGCTCCCGATACCGCGTCTGCCGATGCGGCGGAATAGCAGCCGGCGCCGCAAAAGTGAATGCAGGCTCGTTGTTGGTTGTCTCTACAGCACCACCGACCTCCAGGCCGGTGTGGTCCGGTGCACATGCCTCGCCAGGGGCGGCAGCTGTGAGCGGCGCCGCGGTGGCGCATACACAAAAGAACGCACAAAGCATTACCGCAACCGCCGAAGAGCGGGCAAACCCCCAAGGCGGTGCACCGCATCCCGGACGAGATGCCGTAGGGCGCGGGACCGCATCCTCACCGTCAATAGAGTCACACCCAACTGCAGAGTCGTCCACGTCGCCGTCGCAAGAGTCGGTCTCCGACTCGGCGTGCATGTACCGCATCGCGAAGTCCTTGCCCTCAGCCGTGATCGAGAGTCCCCCCATCCGTGCGATCTTGTCCGCAAAGCAGAGGTCAGGCTCGTGCGCGTGCATGGGGTCCACCGGCATCACGTCACCGACGTCGGACGCCTCCGACTCGTCCGGGTAAACATTCTCGATTGCCGCCGGCGGTGGAGCCGGCGGTGGGTCCTCCCGGACATGTGTGCAAGCGGCAGCCGAGATCCCGCTCTCGACACCACCGACCGTGAAGCCGCCCATGTGGGTGACAGGCCGGCAGTAGGGCAGGAATTCCCGCAACGCACCGTCATGCTCCGGCTCGATCCCGAAGGAATACGCCGAAACGTCGTCGAGCATCTCCGGCTTGCCCCCTGCCAGAAGGCAAAGCGCATCGAACCGCGCGCCGTCGTGCTCGTCCATGGCCTCCTAAAACTGCTCCGCCAGCAAGTCGTTCTCGATGTCACCGAGGGAGAAGCTGTGGAAGCTTCCCCCAGCTCCATGCTTGCCGCCGTTCGGGCAGTCACGGTGTCAGTGCCGCGACTCGTCTTTCTTGCACGTCGAGTTCTGGCAGAACGGGATGAATTCACCGCTCCCTTTGTGGAAAGCAACGCGCTTCCTCACCTGCGACTGCGGCCAGTTCCCCCCCGTCGGGAGGTCACCTGCCGCAAAACGAACACCGGAGCCGCCTCCCCTGTTGCCGATCTTGTTCTTGTCCGCCCGCGGGGTAAAACCCCGCCCGTTGACCTTGTCCGTGAGGACCTTTAGCTGCCGCTTCACGTCGAGGATGATGGCCGCGAGGTCGGACAGCTGCGAGGTGTCGCTGTCAGTGGCCACGGCCGCTGCGGACAGGGCGAACGAGGCAGTGTGCGTACCGGCTGCGACGTGTCGGGCGTAGCACTCGAGGACCCATTGCTGAATGGTGAGGAGGTCCACGGCCGCCCGCTGTTGGTGCGTGAAGAGTCGTGACACCACCGGCGCGTAGAATCCAGGGTCCAGCGCCGCGAGGAACAACTCCTTCACCTCGTCATCGTCGAGAGTGTTGCGCCTCTTGGCAGACCGTAAGGCCGCGTTGAAGTCCGTGATGGACTCGGACGGGTCGGCGTGGGCCTTCAAGCGGACGCCAAGGAGGTCCGATGTCCCCTGGAAGGGTGCACCGGAGTCCAGCAGACGCCGTGCGAGCTCCAGAAGGGCTCGCTTGCCGTCCAGCGGGTGCAACGTCGCAGAGGCCTCGAGCCAGTCACCCGCTGGAGAGGCGGGACATACGATGAGCTCGAGCGTTGAAAAAAGAAGTTTGTTGGCCTCGGGGCGGACGGCCAACGCGGAGTCCTCCAAGTCGAACATCGGCGCAAACAAAGCATCCTGCGCCTCGAAAGCCTCCTGGAGGGCAGGCACTAGCTTGGAGAGAAGCACCTGCGCGTTGGACTCCGTTCCCGTGAATCGATCATGCTTTTCACGGAAACATTTTCGGATCACGTGCTTCGCCACGCTCTCGTCGAAGCGCTCACGGGTGAGCGTGCGAACACCCGCCAAGAAAACAGCTTGAGCGGAGTTCGCAGCCGGAACACCAGTAGTTGCCGGCGTAGCCGGTGTGACGGAATTACGGGCAGCAGCGGAGTCGAAAATCGTAGCTAAAGAGCGTCGGCGAGACGCCATACTTGAGGTCAATCTAGTCGCAACCATGGTGAAAGAGACTGTAGAGACGAAGTGAGGGTAAATGTGACGAGGTGCGGAAGGAGCGGCGGCCAAAAGTCGTAATGCGGTTGTCGAGGAAAACAAGGGAAAGCCGTGGCGTAAAAATCTCCCCACGTGCATGTGGATGCAAAGCGACGCGGCCAAGGAAAGTGGTGTCGGATCCGACCAAAATTTCCAACGTCAACCAACGCGAAGCGAGGAAAATGAGTCCGCCTCGTGCACAAGCTTCCCGTAAATCCAATCAACCAGGCATCAGCTAGGCCATACCGCTCCGCCGCGCCTCTAGCGGAGCCCCTCACTCCATCTCAAACGTCGCTGTTTAGCCAGACATGGCTAAAATCCGCAGTGTCTAAATAAAGAGTGAGTGGGGCCAAACCTGTTGGATATACCCCTAGGACTCGGGATATATTCACTCAGTGATAAGTTTTCTCAGAATGTATTAAAGCTGATAAGTTAACCCGATATAACGGGCATAAACAGTTATGGCTACTGCCCCGTGGTTCGGTACTATCACAAGTACCAAGCCTTATGCTTCATTATGGGCACTAGAGGGGGTGTATGTGTCCCATGAAGGTTTCGAAAAATCATTTAGGACCGTTTTGATTTATTGTTGTTGCTGAAATTTACTCCCATCGACTTTAGGTATGTGTCGTATGCGCGGCATGCTTTCGGGGGGTGAAAGACCATAAAATTAATTAAAAATTTGGGTACTATTACAAGTACCCGCATGTTTCGCCGCATAACTCCCGCTACACGCTCCGGATGAAGATTCGGAGACCTATGTTGACAAGTTCGCGAGTTGCCCGATCTGCAGTGTCTCGTCAGATTTTCCATCCGGCCTCATCTTGATGCCAAAATTTGCGGTTGAAGTCGAGGGGGTAAAGAAAAACTGGGTATTTGCAAAACTAAGCAAAAATTGAAGGCCAAAATTTTGCTACCCAACGGCATTCGACGCCCTCGTGCGCCCAATATACGTGTGTTATAGACCGATGGCGCATAACGCAACTCAGTTTGGGTGCCTGGGACGAAAATATATGAAGGGTAGCATCTCCATATCAAAGGAGGGCATCGAAAAAAAATCCGGCGTTTCGGTACTTGAGTTAGTACCGAAACGCGTTTCGGTACTATCTCAAGTACCACGGGGCAGTAGCCAGTTAGGGTTCGGGTTCGGGTGACAGTCATACACACTACTATAGGAAGAGTCGCAGAGCAAGCGGTGTGACTGTTCCAGCAATGATCTCCAAAATGATCGGCGGGTCTGCGGTCCAACTGTGCGTAGAAATCTGCGGCGAGCGGAAATGCGCAATAGCCTCGCTCATAGAAGTGCACAAAGAGATCAACTGAGACCTCTTGAGAGTCGAGACTCTCGCAAAACCGGTGTCAATAGAATCCAAAAGAGCTAGGAGCTCTTCACTCGAAGAAATCTGAGAAGAATCCATAGAATATAACGAAAATAAGTGTGGAAACAATCCAAGAAAATCAGTAGAGCACCACTCCGTCTAATGTCCCTCGCAAACCGCGAGTTCAAAGCTTGAGCGAAGAATCTTAATCTGAGTGAGCCACAAGGCGTGGACACACACTCTCGAAATATATGAGGAAAATAAATAAAATTCTACGCTAAAATACACAACACGCAAGCGTGAAGTGGTCCCATAACCTGCTAGAAACTCAGCAGTGCACGAGGGGGAACGCTGCCGACGGTGAAACAACGAACCAAGATAAACTCAGATAATAGACATATATACTGAGTTTGTCACACAAGCTGATCACCGAAGATGACACACTGAATATGACACCTGACTGTACGAACTAGTCAGGGTGTCATTTCCCGCAGCAGGAATGGCGAGAAAAAGAGCGGAAAGTACGGCGAAGCAGCAAGGCAGCACTCCAGCGTCAGATCGGAGCCTGAGTTGGAGAACCCATTTTTAAGGGTGGGCGGGCAGGGAAGAAAAATTGCGTTAGGAAACGAAGAAGAAAGACGCCTTGTGTCGTCAGTAGGAAAAGTGAAGTATTTTCACCAATTTCCGACTTAACACCTTAACTCCTATACTAGAATCTCACGCGGAAACGACATTGAAATCGATCGATTTACCCCCCACAAATGCCCATTTGGACCCCTTAGACACCCCCTATCAAGGCATTCGATAGCTCAAAATGTGCCTAACGATGCCAAGAAGAACTTGGTTGCAAGCACGAACACGTATGTCTTCATATGCACCTTAACAAACAACGGTCTAGCCGACCATGCCGTAGAAATTCCAAATGCCATAACAGCATAGGAGTTAAAGGCGAATTGCCATACTGCTCATACTGATCCTGTTTTCTAGGAATTTATTTTCACGTTTTCGGCAATAACTCAAGTTCTAGACATCCATTTGCCACGATTCTTCGTATACCTTATATTATGGAACTAGGTGGATGATATGGCACCTCATTATCACTCACACCGTATGTGCACACATGAATATATGTGACCCACCATCACCATACTTAAGGAAATTCTGTTGAGCAGCTGCTGGGGGCATTGTTGGGCATGTGCCATGAACATGACACCACTATTGACTTGATGTTATGAGTGGGCGATGACGTATCATGGTGTATACCAATGGGGGAAAATACCATATCCTTGATTTGAAGCCTTTAGAGCACTCTCCATAGAGTACGCTTTTGTCACCTGGCAGCAGAACACCCCTGCACTTTCCACAAAGTCCGCCACTCGATAAACCGAGTTTGGTGGGCATTGAAGGGTTGAGGGACCTCGCCCAAGTCCCCAATATGGACACTAATACTTCATAAATATCCAATAGTTGACTACCGTGGTAGTTATGGATGTTTCCGCCCTCATACTGATCCCATACTGCTAAAAACGAATTCGCCCTTACGGTGTTAAGAGCGACACTCTGCGACACTTGGACTTCGAAGCTGGAGGTGAACAGCCACTTCGTGATCCTTCATTTCCTCGATCCGGGGAGTGAGATCGGACGATCCGTCTCCTGAATGACGGTCATCACTGATGACGGAAGGAAAGTCGGCGATCAACAGTGATACTGTTGATCCTGCGGATTCCCCGTAAATCGGATGACCGCCCAGTCACCTTGTCCGATCCGCTCCCGTTGGGTAGGAATGGCGAGAAAAAGAGCGGAAAGTAAGGCGAAGCAACAAGGCACCACTCCAGCGTCGCCTCTCCGCCAACACTCACAACCCCCGCCGCTTGACGCCTTTCCACCCCAACTCTCAAACTCGAGCCAACAGAATTTAATAATCAAATTATTTATACAAATACCCGCACGAATGATTGTGCCGCATTCAGCTCCATGTATTCTTTCGTCGAGACTGTTTCTATCTTCTGCTGAATTTGACATTGTGACCCCCGAAACTGTCACATGTCACTTCCTATAGTAGGTTGGGTGACCGTCACCAGTAGACGGGAAACACCCGTTAGGTATTTATGTTATCTCTACTTTTATCTATCACACTTTACCGTTCTGATATCGTAACCCTCAACTCAGGGTTTATTTCTCAAGCTGGATATATATTACAGCGGAACTATATACAGTAATCACTCAGTAATAAGAAAACCCGCCAATAAGAAAGTAGCCAGCTTTTTTGATTTCATCACAATATTTAACACACAACACCCCATATTTAAGATCTCTATATAAATAAGAAATTTGCTAGGCTGACCTAAAATTCCTGTTTTCTTAAAATCGAGTGTTTACTGTATCTGTGATAGAACAGGTGATAATGTGTATATATATTGATAGAGATATATAGCAATATCACTGAAACAGGGACTCAGAAAGCAGTGGCTGGGGAAACCGGTGATACAAAACTGATAGAAGGATTACGGGAGTGAGCTTTCTAGCAGGTGAGTGTCATACGGTGACACACGACCAGTGACACACGCAGCAAGGGGTGATACTAGGAGAAGCTGGACCCCCATACAGTGGGGGGAGATTTCAGCTTCCCCGTGACACCACCTCACCCCGAAGGTGTGAGTGGCCATGCGAGAGCAAGGAAAACCCTAAGCCCTAACCCAATGTCAATTTAGTGTCCAGGCCGAGGGGGCCTTTTTCAACCCAGCTAGAAGCACATCCGTGCATGGGCGCTGCCTAGGCATCTAAGAGACATATAAACAGGCTAGGCGGGCTAGTCCCGCTCTACGGTTTTTGTACATCAAGGCAAGCATCTACAAGCCGCGACGTGATTGCGGAATGGCGGCGGCGGAGTTCTCGATTGCAGAAGTCCTCGAGCGCCACGAAAACGATGAATCAGCCAATGCCCACGCGGTGCCAAAGCCAAAAGCGGCCTGGCACCACCAGAGCGAATGCGTCGCTGAAGAGGGGATAGGGAGGTGGAAGGTGGAAAATGCGGTGAGGCTCCACTCTGCCGCACATAAGTGCGAAAGCAGAGAGGAAAAGCGGCGGGATGAGGGTTGCAACACCACTAAACATCACCAGGCAGTGGCCAAGGGGCACGCAGGGTGGAGGGAAAAGTGGAGGATGCTGCGGGGTGAGCTCGTAGTGGTCAAAGCTCATGTCGACGATGTGGTTGATGGACTCGATTTTGGTGTCTGGTGCATAAGCACCACCAGACACCACCAGATCGTAGGCAGGGGTAAGTTCTCGTAGTCGAATCACCCGCAGCGCGGAGGCAACTGCAGAAATGCGCGAACGCTGACGACACGAAGCCATGGCCGCTGTAAGCTGGAAAATCTGGAGCCCAACACTTAGGGTTCCCAAACGAAAACGTAACTTTCGCCAAAAATAACCAAATCGAACGATGAAAAAGTCAAATTGGGGTAGATTTTGACGAGGAACACGGCGGTGAGGTCAAAAAAGTCATACGGTAAACCAGTTACCCGGCAGCAGAGGCGCTGCTGGCCAGAGTGTGTCGCGATTATGAACAGCGCTGCGTCGTGGCGGGTGTCAGGGTGGCCAGGCTGCCGAGGTCTCGGGTGTGAGGGTTGGCGGAGTTTGGGCGTGCGGGCTGTTTACGGGGGAAAATTTTTGTCTGTATCCCCCCCCCAGCTGAGGGCGTACTGGGCAGGGAGCCTTCTGCTGGTTGGGACGGGGAGAGTGCGGCGTGTGTGTCGG
>LGRX02029681.1:0-34576 GCA_001247695.2 Cymbomonas tetramitiformis
GTGAAGTGTCAGTGAGGTGTGTGGGGGTTGAGGGCGAGGGTGAAGTGTCGGTGAGGTGTGTGGGGGCTGAGGGCGAGGGTAAAGCTTGAACACCGCCGCGGACCGCCTGAATCTTGCCCGCAGAAAAAAGTGACTTTGCGTGAGGGCACAACGTGTGCTGCTTAGTGCGCCGAATTCTCCAAAGAGGTTCTGAGTTACCATACAGGAGGAGCGCACTCGGGGACACACCTGCAGCTTTTGACAAGAAGCCACGGGCTCAATATCTCGGATGCGGTTATTCGCGAGGAATCTGCACACAAAACTCATCGGCCCGTCAAGGAACGAAGCCATGTTCAGATGGAGGGGGTACCTTCAGGCGCAAGACATGTGCAGCGTGTGCACAGCTTTGTCCAAAAGAGGATGCGCGCTTGCCGCGAAACGTGCGCAGTGAAGCATGCAAGTTGAACACACGTTCGACCGCGTCAGAAGGACTGTGGGAACAATTAAGCTGAGTAGTGCGCGTAGGGTACCTACCACTCATAATAGGCCTGACCATCCTGGTCGATACGTGTCACAGCCCCGATAACCTCTGCTGTTGTCAAATCTTCGCGTTGGAAACCAAAGGCGCGATTCACATCCACGTTCTCTTGAGGCCCGAGATCCGTGATCCGCTCCGTACCGGACAGTCCACTGATAACAACCTGCCCAAGGCAAAGATGTGTGACTCCTGTGTCAACTTGTGGCAATACCTTGGGCACGAAGTCCTGGAAAATGCAGGTGCTGACGACAGGCGAGAACTCCCTAAAATTTCTAAGCAGACGAAGTTAGTTTACAAACAGACTTACGTTCCAAACAAAGAAGGCTAGTCTTTCGGAAGTGGAAGGCGGAGAACGCATACCTCAATGCTGTCGACGGCGACGCCTTCTTCGTCCTTGAGTTTTGGCCAAATCCGGTTGTATCGATAGTTTGGGCCATACCTGGAGGAACGGACCGAACATAGATTCGGATTTGGAACAAGCCGGCAAGATAGTCAGCACAAGATAAACAAGGGCCCATGGTACCGAGTTTTACCTTCGAAGCAATTCATCATTTGAGCAGGATGTGGTGAAAGGAAGGCGAATTTCAACGAATTAGATTTTGCAGAAAGTTGAGTCAGATGAATTAACGAGTGGTGCTGGGAGGTACGCGTGAAGGTCTCGCCCAGTACTCTCGCCCGGTTCTCGAAACTCGTTATGTACCGGGCGATAGCTACATCCAACGGTGCAGAATCGGGTGAGAAAAGAACTGACCGAGACCTTGACGACTTCTGCTGGGAGGGCAGGCGTTTATAAGAAACTAAGAGGTTTTGAACGAAGACGATGCAACAACTGAAATATTTTTGACGAACGTGGAGAACAATCGAATTCGGTGCAAATGGAAGATCGTGCACAATAATCACGCACAACGTTTAAGTAAAACAGAGCACCCGTTTGGAGGGGGCGGAACAAGGCGTTGTTGCTCAACCGAAAGAGTTTCAAAACTAGGCAAGGCCGATAGGCACGTACGTATCAGTGTACAGTAAGTACTTGGAAGACTTTGGCTTTTGACCAGGTCGCGCTTTCCATGTGGGAGGCATCTGCGGTAGCAGCCATCGCGGCAATCTTAAATGTTGGCATGCCGTGTCGATGACTGTCAGCCTAGACTGCCTACTCACTTCGCATAAAAATATCTATTTCAATTCATATTTTCACTGAAACGAGCTTGGACAGAAGATAAGCAGTGCAGATGTCGCGCCTCAAAGGTTATGTCCAGTGGTGCGAACCGTTCACCCATGATCGGCTCAAATGCTTCCTGTGCCGCAGGTCAGCTCAAAGCCGTCAGTCAAAACGAGGCGCAGCCCAGAGAATTATTCATCAAGTCTGGAAACACAATAAGTATACAAGGTATGCTTGGGAGTGGTTGCGAGAGACTGCTATCGCTCTTCGGTCATAAGTCTTACAATTTTACATGGCAAGACTGTATACTTACTTCAGCAAATGAGGGACGAGTAGCTACGAGGGTTGTGAAGACAGTCGCTCCACACGCTCGTCGGGAAATAGGTTGTGTTTTTGGCAAGGTTTCCTTTTGGGTGCAAGTGGTCCTGAGATGGGATCGCTGTGTGCGTGAGCGATTTCAGCAGCAGGAGCTTCGCCGCTAATATCCGTTCAAAACAGCACCAACTTCCTCCGAAGGTATATTTGTCCGACCGTCTTAAGAGAGCACAGTGTCTACATCATATTCGGACATCTTTTAATCAAATAACTATATTAGACGGATAAACAGTATCTGCGTGAGGAAAGGTGGGGTTTCACGGGTGAGGTTGACCAAGTGAACTCAAATTTTTGAACTTGCAACTTCTCGACATTTGTCACGTCGCAAATTTGAAGTATTTCATAATCGATATGGATATAAATGATGAAACACATCATAGGCCACGATCGATGACATGACGTATCGCCCGTCTGCGTGACTGCGTCCATCGCACGAACACCCATCGCACGGTTTATACGCACATACCACGACCGATCCTATCCGATACAGCGTGTATAAATGTTTATTGTCGACTGTCCGACAAAAAACTTGGCCCCTTGCACAAGTTAGCCTCTTCGAGTCATATCTCCTGGCATCGCGCCAGTCATTCTGGGGCTCTCGCGTGAACCCTGGGGCCTCCTGAAGCGGGCTTGGTGACATTCATATGTCATCGGGTATATAATTCTACCGATTTATACCGACTTAGGCAAACTTAAGCAAACTTAAGCAAACTTAAGAAAACTTAAGAAAACTTAAGCAAACTTAAGCAAAAACCTTGTTCTAGTGCTAGTGAGCCTTGTACCAAATCATACCCTTGCACAGATACGCATACATGCGGGTACCATATCTGTGGATAAATAAAAACTGCTATGCTGCCTTTGCCAGACCGTGGTTTGTCATTCGGATCTTATGGCCAGTAATTCCGCGGCTACCGGAATACTGAGGTGGACGGAGTTGTGATAATGAGTTGTGTCTGACATACATAACTAAAACGAATTCACATTAGTACGTTGCCGGATCCACCCTATGAAATGTTCGTCAGTGCGCACGTACCGGACCGAAAAAAAGAGTTTGGCAGTCGAGTGAGGATTTAAAGTGGACTTATAAAGCGACCCTCCGATATCTCGTAAGCAGGGCCATCTCCGTTTGCATTAAAACAAACCTTATTCACAAAAGGTTCTCCATTCTGCCTGTGAACCTCCAAAGTAGCTCTTGGAGGGAACGAAGGGGTGGATGCACTATATCGCCGTGCATCGTTCGTTAAATCGTCGATAGCATCGTTCGTTAAATCGTCGACGGCAAGCACAGTATCTCTCCGTAACGTAAACCTCGGAAGATACCCTGAGCGTCACTCTGAAATACGAAACGCCAACGCAATCAGGGGGGTTACACCCTAAGAACTGTAAGGTTATATGCCTAAGGTGAGGGTTTAAAGTGGACTCAGTTCCCCCCGATATCCTAAAAACACCTTGAGGGACGCCTCATCGGTGTAAGAAGACTGGCCAGCTCAACAACAAAGACATCAAAGACATATACAAAGGTATGCACCCTATATATATTGTGAGGTCACAACACTTCTAAGAGGGGAGATCTGTCAGGGATATGACCGATGACCCATGTACCATACATGTCATACCGGTCATACATGTCATACTATGTCATACTATGTCATGTCATGTCATGTCATGTCATGTCATGGCATATGTCATAATGACATACAGTCGTCGAGTATTGTCAGTACGGTCGATTATGACATGTACAGTTATAATGTTTGTCATCCACTTAAGGTGAGTGACATCTATCATCGAGAGGCCAGATATTGGCATCGAGATGGCGAAGCAAGACAAGTCTTGAAGAACCGAAGTGTTCTAAGAAGACGCGTCTTCGCTTCAAGCGTGAAATGAACAACATGCGAGCATCGAAGGCTATATCGACCGGCCGATGCGGGTAGTTCACCCAGTGCCCTCGGGTTCACAACCCGATGGTAACGCGCGCGACGCGTGAGGGCACTCATACCCCACCATATACTTGCGCGTGCTCGTTGCTACAGTTCAATAGCAGCCGTGCCACATATCAAGTTCATATAGAACCGTGACAGCGATAGCCCGCGACGGCCCGCGCGACAACCCGCGACGGCCCCGCGACAACCGATACAGTCGCGTTTTTTGCGCGCTTCGGCGCGGGTTTTCTCTTTTGTCGACCTTTCGCATGAATGTTGAATCTGCTCCCATAAGCTTCCCTTGTGCGAAGGTGGGATAAAGTGAATGGCGATCGGATCATGAGGAAGTGATGCAGGTGGGAAGGGATAACCTTCCTACCTACCTGGCTAACACCCCTTGCCGTCCCTCAGGGGCACGAAGACACAAGACAAGTGGAAAAATCTAGTTCGTAAAAGTCTACTTCTAGTCGATGTAATAGAGCTCTAATGACCTGGCCGTGTCACGGGGAGCCCAATCTTGCCACCCCCACTGTAAGGGGGGGGCACAGTGGGTCTCCTGCCTGTCACCCCTCAGCCCGATGTGTCACCAGTGTCCGTTGTCACTTTTGTCACGGAGTGCTATAAAACACTTATCTCAGTATTTTATATCATCTTAGTATCCGAGAACACCCGCCCCTGCGAGACTGTTCTGCACACACGCATTCGAGCATATATATCTACATATATATATCTCACTTCTTGTCAGGTTATCGGCCACCACTTGTGGGTGTTCGTTTATTGCTTTGGATCCCTGGGGGGCACGTCGAAACTCCTTGTAACCGCCGCACGTCGCCGGCAACTGACGCACGTCGCCGTCAGCAACTACATCTCGACCTCGGCCACCGATGAAGATCGCGGCCGCGTTCAAAATTTTATCACCAAACCGTTGACAATTTGGGCTAAAGTTGTGCCCCGTTGTTTTTACGCAAGTTCCAACATTCCCGATTACGTACTTCCAGCCATGGTGTCTAATCGCCGAAGCCCTCGACCTGTGGTGGAGTCCATCCGCTCCGCGCGTGCCGCCGCGGCTGCATCTGGCTCCCCTGCGGGTTCTGCACTCCCTGGCTCTGCGGCCCCTTCTCCACTGAGGGGTTCCCGCACGCCAGTGCAAAATCCCGATCCGGTGGTGCGCATGTCCGCGCTGATCAGCAAGCCGACATTTATCTCGTTGGCTGCCACCTCCGCCGAATTTCATCGAGACGCCTCGGTCTGGGAGTCCACCCCAGTCCGAGCATCACAACAGTATGAGTACGCCGAGAAATTGGACTACGCCTTCACCTACGGTGAGGAGCTCGTAAAGGTCCTCCGCTCCCATGGCTTCAAGCCGCAGAAGGGGTACACGCTCGACGGCCAGGACTCCGAGACCGACTTCGCGGTCCTCCTTGGGAATCTTCGCCACGTCCTGTCCCCCATCTCCCACTACGAGTACGACAAGCTCTTCGACCCGGAACACGAGTACCTTGAGTACCACTGGTCGCTGAACGAGCTGATTTTCATCATCCTCAAGGGCGTCCTCAACGGTACGGCTCTGGCGCTCTACCAGGAGTCCGCTCGAGTCCACCCACGCGATGGACGTTGCGCCTTGCAGCGCTTACGGTACCATGTCGAGGCCTCCACGGACCCCGACACTTTCCGCTTCTGGACGAGGCTGCGGGAAACGAAGATTAGCGAGACCGCCGACCCCGCCCCGCAGCTCACGGTTCTCCGCGTCCTGGGCGACAAACATCAACGCCTTCATCCCGACTACGACGACGCTGGACGTGTACAGGATGTCCAGCACGTTCTCAGCCGGTCAGCGGCGAGCTCCCCACACGTGTCCCCACTTTATCTGGTGCTACGTGAGCTCGCCGCTGGCCAAAGGTTTACATTCTCCACCCTCGCCCTCCGCATTTCCACAGTGTGGCAGACCGAGGGGCACCTCTCCCGCCTAGCCACTCCTCCATCCTCGGGCGCTGGTGGTGGCAAGGCGCGGGCGGACGGAGCCGGTGGTGCTACGTTCAACACCGTACGCCCCAAAACCGTCACCAAGCCCGTCGGAGATTGGAAGCCGGCCCAGAACCCCCGCGTCCCTCACTTGATGTGGGAAGGGGTCGGCTATCCGTGCATCTCGTGCTTCCGTCTGTGGGGCGTGACCGATGGGCACATCGACACAGAGGGACTGTGCCCCTACGCATGCGCCGCGTCCTTTGTGCCTTCCAGGGGACCGCCTAATGCTCCGAAGGCGCCGAAGCGCCCCACCGTTGCTGCCTGGGCTAAGCCCGCCGGTGGTGTGCCTCCTGCCGCGGCCCCTGGTCCCCCAGCGAGCCGTGGCTCACCCTCATTGTAGTATGCGGCTGTGGACGGCGATGACGGCGATGGCGACGATGGCGCGGCCGCATTCCCTTTCCGCCCTTTGCTCGATCGTGACGAGCCGGGGCCCATGCCCGACACCTCCGTGGACGACGATGACGCCGATTGGCCGGCTCTCCGCTCCGTTCCGTGGATCCCGAAGTTCCAGGGTGCATCGACATCCGGCTCGGCGGCGAAACAAGATTGAGTTTCAACATCACAGTTCAGAAAAGACCCTTCTCCATGCCTGCACGGTTTGTGATTGACTCTCGAGGGAGCCGAACTCTTTAGATTTAGTTAGCAACTGACTTTTGGACGTCCTGGGATGGCACATGCCGGACTGCTCGGGCCAGTTTGGCTCTGCTGGAATCTGTATAGGCAGCCCTGACTGGGAGTCCCGGTGCAGGCCCCTATGACAGACCCCTAGGACCAACACTGGACCGCTGACTGATCTATAGGTTCGTGCTGTGACACACGCTGTGTCACAGGTAGGCTAGTATCCGAGACCGTTGTGAGACCGTTCCGGGTATATCTAGCTTAGGGTTTATTATCTTATGACGAGTTTATCCACACAGTTCGGGACCCTCTGATATCTAGTGAACTAGGATATTCCGGTAGGTCGTGGCCCCATCCACGCTTTATTCCACTTGCTAGTTTGGCCATGATTGGCTAAACGGCCGCTCGGAGAGGTGGTGCGCGTTAGCGCGTTTGGGCATTTGTGGAGAATTATGAGATGAGCGGCTTGCGGTGAGCGACTTGAGCCGCAGCTATGGGGTGCCGGCTTGGATTGGGTTTCGTCGTCGCAATGTTCATTATTCACGGTTTTCTGCTCGCTCTGATCCTGCCTGCTGCCGTATTTTGGGCTGGTGACCTTGGCACCTTTGACTTCGACGACATCTTCCCTCGCCCCTCGCTAGCATGGCCCGACCGCTCTTTCCGTGTCTGTGACGTCACATTTTCTCCGCGACCCTACCCAAACGTGTTACAGCGTACCGCCTCCCCTCAGGCGTTTCTAGAAATGGGAATGACGACAAGATCTAAGAAGTCCCTCACGAGGGACAGTGACATCGATGCCTCTTTGAGGTTGATCGACGGGGTGCGGAACACACCAACAGCGGCCACGCCTTTTGTTCCTACCCCCAACCCTGCATCGAACGTAGACGAGGACGTGGCCGTCAGGCGTTACCTGCAGGAGCAGTCCAAGCTCGTCGACGAGATCTACAAGGCGCGACTCCATCGGGCTTGGGCCAAGAGTATCCGTGAGGATATTCTTAGTGACAAGAAACATCATTTTCGCGGTACGGACGACGCTGGCCTTCTGTCCGACCTGGTGGTGCAGCTGCGTACGGAGTTTCAGTCGGCCGGACTGGAACTGTGTGCCTTTGACCTCGACGACCCTCTGGCTCCGGTGGTCAACAAGGTGAATGGCCTCTTGTACGACGTTCTGGCTCTCGTGGTGGAGAAGCACAGCAACGCCTACGTCTGGCTCACTGGTACCGATTCTTCGACTGACCGAGATGGAAGGCGAGCCCTTGTCGACATCATCAAGGGTTGTGTCCCGGTGGCGCTACGAGAGTCGCGGCAGGAGGAGCACGCCGCGTTGCGTTATCCCGCAAACGTTGACCCGCAGCCGATCTTGGCTAAGGAACAACGTTTGGTGCGGGATAACCGAGCTTCCGACTGGACGCCGACCGAGGCCACGAGGAAATTGAGCCTCTACACCCGACTCGACCCGACCTTCTACGCTGCGGTGAAGGTCCGCTATCCCATGACCGCTGACTTGGCTCATGTGTCACTGGTTTCGCTCCGTTCCATGGTTGTGGAAATTTACCAGGCTTGGGCGCAGACGGGCGGGGGGAAGGTGGCTTCGGGCGCGGATGGCGTCTCCGCACACCTTTCCAGCAGCGAGTACGACGCCCTTCTCCAGAAGATCACGGAGCTCAAGGAGCTCGTTCAGCGGCAGCAAGGTGAAGCCGCTCCGGTTGTGCGTCAACAGCGAGAGCGGGTGCAGCAGCGGCAGCAGCAGCAGCGGGGGCAGCAGCCGCGGGGATTCCGTATGGGGACCCACAGGGCCCCACCAGTGGGGTTCGACCGTGACGATCAACGGGCAAAGCCGTTCTGCGGTAGGTGCAAGAAGGCGGGCAAAGGTGAGAGCTATCACTTTTACCGCGACTGCCCGTTGGGCGGGCGCCAACACCCGCCCACCTCTGCCGCGGCATTTTGCGTTCCCATCGACGAGGAGGACGCAGAGGGGGTGCACGCGCTCGCCATGTGTGCATTGTTCCAGCAGGCAGCGGATGACGGGGCGGAGTCCTTCGCGCGGGCGGCGGCCGCGTACGGGCCGCCCGCGGTGCTTTGTGCGGGAGCGGTGGGCGGCATTGACGTGTCCGCCTACGGCTTCACCGTGGAGCAGCAGCCGGATTCCGAGGGAGACGACATTCTCCGCAGGCTCGACGATCTTGCCGCGGAGGTTCACTCCGCGGCCAACCCGCAGGTGCATTACACTCACGCATCTTTCCCGCCTCCTGCCGGTAACGGGCAGGGGGCTTCGGCTCTGGTGTGCGTACCCGCCGCAGCGGTGGCCACACCGGAGGAGCAGGTTCCGGCAGGTTGTGCGGCGGCATCGGCATCCGCCGTGCCGGCCCCTGCTATGCCTGTCTCGCAGGGAGAAGATGTGAAGCCCGCGCCACTTCAATCGGCGCGGGTGACCACCACGGCGGACGCGGACGGTGAGTTCGCTGGGTTCGTTCAGACCGTGAACCACGCCGCCGTCGAAACGGTTGATCTCACGGGTTACAACACCGACGACTATGAAGACCTTGCCGACGGCACATTCACGGTAAAGCCACGGGCTTCAGACGTCTCGGCAAATCTCTCATCTACACCTGCGACCCATGCACCTAGCTCTGGTGGTGCTCTGGGTGACTGGCATGCCGGTGCTCCCCGCAGCTACGGCTGTGGAAAGCCTCCGTGGGGGTTCCCTGCCCACGCTGGCTTGTGGGGAATGCCTTTTATGCTCTCCTTTATTCTCTTGATTTCTATCATGGGAGTGGGGACCGCCGCCTACACGGCGGCCAATGATGTCGGATCTGTGCAGGTATCGGGTCGGGCTGCACCGCAGCCTGTGCTGTGCAGGGGAGATCTCTGCATCTACTCTGGTATCTCCGAGCTAGACCCCGTCACACTGGATGCGGTGCTGCACTCCCTGGGTGCTGCGGCAGTGCTACTGCCGCCTGACCCGCTGGGAGGCAGTGCTGCGGGATGCTACGGTGAACATTGTGGTGACGGTGCTCCTCTGATTTTTGACCCCGAGTAGTTTTATTCCTGGTTCTGGCAGTGCACCACCTTCTGGTGGTGTGCTGAGATGTGCTTTGACCTCAACATGGTCTTCAATTGGCTTTTACTTTGACTCCTTATATCCGTTAATCTGACTTGCTGGCGCCGTGCCTTTCAGTAGTTTAGCAGGACCTATATGCCTGTATGTTTCTGCACTTGTGCCGACTAGAGGGTTTCAATTTGTGTATCAGAATTGCACAGTTGAATTAGCAGTTAGGTTTGTCACCCTAGCTCCTACCCTAACTTATCTTAACATTCTGACTCTCCTAGACAGTCACCACCCACAGTGCTGGGGTGGTGTGCTGGAATCTGTATAGGCAGCCCTGACTGGGAGTCCCGGTGCAGGCCCCTAAGACAGACCCCTAGGACCAACACTGGACCGCTGACTGATCTATAGGTTCGTGCTGTGACACACGCTGTGTCACAGGTAGGCTAGTATCCGAGACCGTTGTGAGACCGTTCCGGGTATATCTAGCTTAGGGTTTATTATCTTATGACAGTTTATCCACACAGTTCGGGACCCTCTGATATCTAGTGAACTAGGATATTCCGGTAGGCTCCTAGACCCTGCAATGCTCCTGTCTCTTTGCCTGGTGACACCTCAACCCCAAGGGGTGAGGTGGTGTCACGGGGAGCCCAATCTTGCCACCCCCACTGTAAGGGGGGGGGCACAGTGGGTCTCCTGTCTGTCACCCCTCAGCCCGATGTGTCACCAGTGTCCGTTGTCACTTTTGTCACGGAGTGCTATAAAACACTTATCTCAATATTTTATATCATCTTAGTATCCGAGAACACCCGCCCCTGCGAGATTGTTCTGCACACACGCATTCGAGCATATATATCTACATATATATATCTCACTTCTTGTCACCGTGACCTATATAAAACGTTGTTGTGTCACTCGAACTGAAGCGTTTGCGTTTGTCTGACAGCTACTCACGTCTGGAACCCGAGTCTCCGGACCGAAATAGCGCGAATATTACTTAGGGTTTATAACGCAGATTGAGCTGATGGGCGTCCGGAGAGCGTTTAGCTACGCACCTCTGGGTTTTATTAGACGAGCTCCACAATCATCAAGTAACGCAGCCCTCGAAACGAATCGCGGGTAGCCGCGCGAAGCGAAGCGCGGCTCGTCTAAACTCTGGGGACGAGAGCGGTGACACAGTCTCAGTTCAGAGTTGAGAGTTCGAGAGAAGGATACTTGTGACTTCTACCGGGCGGGGGTAGAGCTTGTAGTCGCGTAATCATTTTCATTACATAAATTACGCTGCTCGCTGCTCGAGTTCACATCTGTGTACAGTACTATTTCGTATTTGCAATTGATTAGATATAGATTTCTGACATTCGCGGCTGTTTTAGCTGTGATATTTTCATTATTCTGGTGTTGAGGGATAATAGGTCTGAATTTTCAGGAATCTGTGCTATTATTTTTGTGTTTCTGCAGCGTGCATCCTATTTCACACTGGAGAGAGTCAGAATCGCTTGCTTCGCGAGCTCTACGTGTAGACACTTTTCACACAAGCTGCGCCTGGACAATTTTTCACAAGTATAGTTTTGCAGTTGAGGTGAGACTGTTTTCCCTCAAGGCTCGCACAGCGAAAGAACTTAGAATTTGTGAACACCGAGCACCGTCGGGAGTCGCACAAATATGGTCGAAGATAACGAACTGCAACATAGATAGCTCAAGCCGTTACAGATTTACACGCGGAAACTTTAAGGACCACTTGACACCCTGTTGTGGGTAAGACTATCTTCCCAACGTAGAACGACAGCTCGAAGCGTAAGTTGCGTGTGTGTCTCATTGCACATCTGTGCTGTTGGAAGGCAATTTCGCGCTGACGTCATACTAAATTTGCTTGGTTTTTATCTTCTTGTCACCCACCGTGCGCCTTACTTGCATCGAGTGTTGTACCTTGCCGAAGTGAAGGCTGTGCTGCAAGTTGACGATGCAAATCTCACAGTTCTTAATAAATCTTCGCGATAATATTGAAGGCGCTCGGAGCATCGAGCATAATTTTTGACTTGCTTTGATACCGAGCTTATCCCGAAAGTAAAGAAACGGTCTTAGCGTTGCAGGCTACGCTTTGAAGCCGTATGTCTTATGTGTCGTTTCATACATTTTGGAGTCACCGTTTCAAAGATACTCGTGTAGGAACCGTTTCTCAAACAGCGGTCTTCTTCGGACCAGAGTTGACAGTTCAAAACTCTCTTTCAATGTGACGTCTTGTGTCTTGCAGGTATCGCGGTGATACAGCTTGCGAGAGCTTCTGGTTAGTATATCTTACAGAAGCCAGCGAAAATGCCATCGTGGCTCAGCAACGCGTTCGGGAAATCCGAGAGGAATGCGTCGTCGAATCTCATTCCGCAAGGGGCCGGTAATGCCCGTCTCTATGGTGACTGTCCTTTCGCGCTGCCAAATGATGGGACGCCTTGGAGAGCGTCAGTGCGGTGAAGAGCGTCAGTGCACTTGGCATTTCGTTCATTTTTACGTTTCCACATGTGGTCCTTGCTTTTTTACCTGCATGCAGCCTGATTTTTTTTGAGGAATTTTTCGCGCTCTTTCAGGCAGTCCAGCAGTGAAACTATTGGTAAGAAATAAAGCCGAGGAGTCCAAAGAAAGGCATAAGCGCCGCGTGCAAGAGCTCACACAGAGACTAACGCACTCTCAAAGTGCTGTCGAGAACCTATCATGGTGGAACCTGTCGAGCGAGGAAGTTGCGCAGGTACCAACTCGACTTGCTCTCATTAGTGCGGTTGCTACAATATCGTATTCTTCCGCAAGCCTACTCCACGTCCGCATTTCTGCCCTGTGAAAATTATCACCCTGTGTTCTAATGGAGTTGTTGCCGCTCCTAGTGAAACCTGCTGAAACCTACCGTGTCCCTACTTGTTCCGGAAGTTGGCGCCTTCCTTATGGGAGCCAAGTACAACTCACGATGTGGTACTTTGGACTTCATTCCTAGTGCCTAGCTTCCGGGCGCACCCTTCAAGTCCGAGCCACCTGTAAAGCTTGTTTCTCGCAAGGCCGTACGTGTTACTACTGTATGGGCTGGGTTGCCAGCAACGCACTGATCCGCCTCGTTCCCCGGAACTCCGAAAACGCTTTGATTTGATGATTCGAGATGCCGTCCTCGATGCAGGTCATCACTTTGGCTCTGCGTTGCTCGTCACTTACAACGCTGTACCTGGATGGAAACCATCTGGGGAGTTCTTTCTCGGGAATCAGCACAGTTCTTTTGAGTCCGTCCTGCCACCTCACTGAGCTCACTCTCACCGAGAACTCGATCGGCCCCGGCGCTTTGAAGGCGAGACTCTCTTGCTGCACCCTTTGTAGTGTATTCCACGCGAACAAGCTCATCCGCAAGGCTGCAGTCCTGTAATCTACAAGCCGACAGAGTCGAATACATCCCCCAATATCTATCGTCCGATATGTCACAGGCCGGTGTCGGCGCCTTCTCGAGAGTGCAGAAAGAGGGATGGCGTACTCGTACACGTATGCGTTCTGTGGCAAGCGCAATGCTGCACACGCCAGGGTTTTGGGAGTGTACGTCTTCACACCAAATTCGGAACGAAGGTCAGGCGCTCGCACTGCCTGATACGCCACACTCGTGCAACAAATCGCATCATACTCCACTCGCAACGTTATGAAGTGAGAAAATGGGACACCAACTTCTCAGCTCACTGTCAATGTACTTGTATGGCACAGGCGATTGGGAACGCGCTGCGTGTAAACACCACTCTTCTCCTCTTAGATCTACGCAACAATAACGTGGCCGCCAACGGCACCGATTTCGATGCGCTAAAGGTGCAAGAACTGGTCCACACTCTTCCGTGCTGTCTGCGCTAGGTGCTGCGAAGCACCTCGGGGCTGCCCACCGGTGTACATGCCGGTTTGGTGTAGGCCCGGACTTCGGGGTATGCAAACGTGTTGTCCTTTGGATATTGAGTTGGGCTCCGTCCTCGTGTACGCAGACATTGACGGACTGCCTAGCTGGCGAATACGGCACACCAGGTAGCTCCGACGACACGATGCGCGGTTACCCGGTAGACTTGCTGGGTGCTGCGCGCATGGATGAGCTCCGCCCCTTGGATGTTTACGCCGCTCACGCGCGTGGTTGAGCCCCCTGCGGGCCTTGCATTCCGCAGGCATAAATTACAATCGAACTCTCCGAAGCTTGGATCTTTCTGGAAACACCCTTCTAGACTTCGGAGTGATGACCATCCAGCCAGGTTGGCGTATTTCTTTTGCTATTCCTGTCCCCAGGCTGATAATGCAGCCTCAATCTGATGCTTGCATGGTGAAGCACGCTTGCGGCTTGAATCCTTTTGTACGATGCACTCAACAAGGTGCGAACGTTCATGATCCTCGAGGTTTCCCCAGTGACCCGACCAATCTGAAGAGGCTGCATCAAAGGTTTGTGAAGGCACCTACAAACGATGTTCAGCTTTTGTCCAGTAAAATAGCCTCTCGTGAGCTGACAGCTGGCGCGGGGTTGCGATGACAGTGCTCCTGAAGAGCCCCGTGATATCCGAGTTTCACCTCGCCCACAACAACATCACCAGTGAAGGCGCAAGACTACTCCTCTCGGCACTGAAGGTGAGGTTGCCTCGTGTTCCACTCCAGGGGTTGATAAGTGCTTTGCAAACTAGGATCTTGGAAAGTCGCCTTTTCAAACGGGCGGTGGGAAGGCACCGATGTGATTGCTGAAGTTGTCTGACAAGCAGCAACATACCCCACCCCCAGCAGACCGCGCCCCCTATGTGCGATATGGATCGGGGCCGGTGCGTACGTCGCTGTGGATTTGCGGGATAATCATAACCAGCACGTAAGGCGCAGCCTGTGTTTTCACTCTCTGTGTGAGGTAGTGCAGTTCACACACTGACAAAAACAAGGAGGGTTGGGATGCAGGGTGGCTATGAGGTTGGGGCGAGAGTTTGCCGAATGCAACTGCAGGGAAACGATATAACTCCCAGAGAACTGTTGAAAATTAATGAGGTGGATCTCTCTTCCCCTCGGCGTTGCTTTGTTTTATCGACAGCGCCAAGCGCTTGGGTTTTGCGGGGCTCCCTCTGGCTGTGCGAGTCGGGCTGGTGGTGTCACCGCCTCGTCTCTAGAGCGGTGCTCTTGTAAGGCAAGGGGGACTAGTCCGCGGCGAAGTGCAAAGAGCGTCGAAAGTGTGATTTGTGTGTTAGCTTGCGACTCACGAGGAATTGGACCACGTATGCCAGGTGCTGAACAAGTCTGTGTCAAAGAGGCGGTCCTGGGAAGCCAACGTGCAATCACGATGCAAGCATGGGGGGGCCCGAGGACCCAAGATGATCATCTCCAACAATCAGATTGTGAGAATTTTCTTCTGTCTTTCTTCTGATGTTTCCCTAAGCTCTGCCTATCTCGGCACGTGATGCTTGCTCGAATGCAAATGGGCTAATACGTCTCCTAGCGCTTTACTTTGACCAAGCACAGGGCAAACGGCCTTCTTCTACATATCCTGATACGTGCGATCATAGACTGGGGCGCGGCTTCGTACTCATGAGTCGAGCATGTGTGGCGTGTGGCACTCCGTGTTTTTGGGAGTTGAGTACGGTTGACACCTGACAATCCTTGTTCTAAATAGTCGGAGCGACATGGCAGTTAAGCACGTGTGACACGTGGCATTCTTGTTCTCAGGAGTCAAGCACGTGTGACGCATGGCATTTTGTTCTCAGGAGTCAAGCACGTGTGACGCATGGCATTTTGTTCTCGGGAGTCAAGCACGTGTGACGCATGGCATACGTGTTCTCAGGAGTCAAGCACGTGTGACGCCTTGGCATCTTGTTCTCGGAGTCATTGCGTGTGGCCGCCGCGCGTTAAATTGTTCTCAGTCTAGCACGTGTGACGCATGGCATACGTGTTCTCAGGAGTCCATAACCCTAAAACATAGTATATGGGCTGGAACACCGGCCACCGGCATCGGATCCAGTTGTGCCCAAGTCCCATAGAAAGACCGATAACCTTTATGCCACCCACCTTGGTACTACCCGACAAGTGTCTTTCTGGAGCTATATTAGGAGTCCGTTATTTTGTTTCTGCATACTATCTATCATTGCGTGTTTGCATCTCCTGTCCAGCAGCTTGTGTAGCGCATGCTTTCACCTGTCGGTGTTGCAAACAGTGTCTCAAGCCAAAGGAAAGGCTGCATCAGAAACTATGATCCTCATCGTCCATATGTGGTTGTTCTGTATCTTTGAACTGAAAGTGCTGATTCTTTGTGCGCAGCATGGTCGAGGACAAACAGCAATTGATGAGCGTACGGAGCCACTCAAACGAAGTGAAGTGAAGTCTATGTCTGATCAGAGGTGTCTCATAGAATCTAACAGTGCTTTGGCAAAGGTGGGGTGAGAAGATGTGTGCTCCTAGGTATTTCATACACATGGTTGCAGCAGGAAGATGTGTTGACATTATAATTCATTCTTACAGTGTGTAGTGCAGCACCACCATATACCAATAAGATTGTTTTGTATATATTATATAGCAGTGATTTTCACAGACAACCCTTAGCAATGTTATATCATGAGTTTTTCATTCCATCTGCACATCGACGTCACGTTGTTTACAAGAAGCGGTAATGGTGCTTCATCGCTGCGTTCTCTTAGAGATGATTTCGTTAAAATCCGGCAAAGCGTGCTGGAATAAAGGAATGAAGGGAAAATCTCTGCCTGGAATTCTTGCAATTCCGGCAATGACACTGACGGGCGTGAACAAGCGATGCGTCGGCGACTTGGTGTTCTGACCAACGAGTCGGCATTCCAAGGGAAACGCTCCGTCAACGCAAACAGAAGAGTGTAAACGAATATACGAATTGAAATACTGAAAACGCTAAATGTACCCATTTCTCTAACCGCCTCCTCACCCTGATGTTTGACCTACCGAAGTGTTGTCGAATACGGGCGTGCATTGTGCGGACTCTCGGCAAACACCACGTTCCTTACTTAGGTCAGTATGTTTTGCTATATAAAACATGTCGCAACCTATACTAGTACATATATATACCTCATTGCTGTCCCCAACGGATCGCAAGCGACTAAACTAGCAGCAGTGCGGTTTATTTAGCTATATTGTGCTTTGATGATGGCTTTATATGTCTCCCTAAAATATTTGGGGCGAAGCTGATGATATTTGAATATTATGAATAGGAGGGGTGCAAGTTATTTGTTGCTTAAGTATATGAGTGGCGGTGTTAATATTGAGTTCGGAACTTTTTACAATGGACTCGAGAACGATTCCGAACTCCAGATGACGTTACGGTCCGATGAAATGGCAGCATACGGTAAACTAATCCGCATTTTGCTGGTGTCGTATAGATTCTCGATTCGAGACTGAGATCTATTGGGTCACTGTGAGGTTCCATTAAGTCATATAGGCGCCGTATGCCACTCAGAACATATCATTACTAGGCTAATCGATCTAAAGATCTCCACTATGCCTGCGACCGAATATTTGACGTCATTTTGCGATCGGACGGCACTGGCACGATACGATTAGTAACCGAGTTTTATTATTCTGACGATTGGAATTATGTGTCTCTCTCTGAGAAAGTACTCTCAATTCTGAACACCGCGCCTGCCATGCCATAACGTCGGGGTGGCGTCGCAGCACATGTGCGCTAATGTATGGCAATGCCATCAGTATCGTTTGGCCGTCGTCAGATCGAATTTTAGTTGGTGTCGCCCGTTGGGATTCGAGCTTTGATTAGGTATGTAAGTAATTCGCCTGGGTTCGTCCTTATAAAGAGCAGGGGTCGGGGTCGTTATTTACGATATATACAACGGGAATAAAGGGCAAACATTTGCTGGTGTGCTTTCTGTGGCGAGTATTGCCGCCCTGCTTGAAGAAAGCAGCAGACTAGGCGGTTGCTCGCTTTGCAAGAAGAGGCAAGGTGGGAGGGGTCGCAGCCTCGTCACTCTATGTCCTCTATTGATCTCCGCAGGGGGGCATCTCTGATGCCCGGTATGGTGCATCTGCCATTATTTTGAAGTCATCATTGGTTTGCATTTGTCGACCAACAGGTTGGATTCGTCGTGCTATGAGCGACTGGGGAGGGCGAGCCACCAGGATCTGCTTAATCTAGTCCACCCAGCCATCGACGTGTGCAGATGTGTGTCGGCGATTACTGCATCCATCGATCCATCTATCCAAGCTGCATTGCATTGGGTGACATGACACAACGTAGTGATTTTTGTCTAAAACCTAGTGCGACTGGTACACTAATTATAGTGGAACGCGATTTTTTTATATAGTGGCGTACCTAACACGCGAAGATGGCATTGGATTGTCGGGATCTTGTGAATGTGCAATGAATGCCAATCAATTTTTTAATCGGTAGCAAAATTACGGCGTTTCACTATATATTGTACCGGGAGGGCGCGGTCCTCGTCGAGTACTATCGAGGAATGCGTAAATGTTGTCGAGGCATTATGCCTTAAACCCTAATCTCGATGTTACTTTTACTCAAGCAGCATTGACTGATATCCAGGCTACTTAAACCGATATCTAGAGGGCCAAGATGGCCTCGGATCAATATTTGAAGAAGATACTGCAGAAAGGGCCGCTCGAGAACTTGGCAACATGGGTCACCAAATTTTTAAAGGACCTTCGAGGAAACCCCCGGCAGCTCTTTAAGCGAGTTGGCAGATGTAGCAAAGGGTAATAGACAATAATGTAGTAGTTCCACTATATAGTGGAATTGGTATATCAATACACCGCTCGCATAGTGTACAACAACCACTAGGCGGTGTACCAACACCCCATTGCATGTGGTTTTCGGTGGGTGCCCGGTGTGCGTGCCCATGTTCGGTAAATTTCATTCAAAATGTGAGAAAGTAACAGTTGTGTTTTAACACCTAGTGTATAATTCAACCGGTATATGCGTAGATTTATATTATTTACGCGACCTTCAATATTCGGGGGACGAATAAGCATGCTAGCGTGCGAGGTTGCTCGATTGTGCTAGAAATATAGTAATAGAACATCGATGGGACAAACGCACTCAGGGTATTTCCACTATTTTGTAATTCTCTTATGTACCAGGCGTACTCCTGATCACTTAAACATACTTATTTTTTTCTCTTATTTTTCGTTCTTTCGTCATTTTTTTTTAATTTGCTGTTGTGTGTGTTATTTTGGCACTACAACATAATATTCCACTTCATTTATCGAGGCATGGTATTGGCTCTTCGGCCTAAGATTCCATACCGTCAACGGCGATAGTGGGCAATTGTGCTCTGACTGGCACACTTTGGCCTTCGCCCGACAGCCACACGCTTACCCGCACCAATGCACTTGGTTCTAGTGGGGATGTGCTGTGTTGCACACCGCCTTTCTCTGCCTGTCTTGTGTTCCAAATAGCAAAGGACGTGTGCCGCGTGGATTCCCCGCGGGACCACTACCGCGCGCCTCGACGTGCGAAGGTCCGTAGGGGATGGCCTTGACTAGCGACTCAGGTTGATTGAAATCTACTCGATCTGAGTGACGGGAGGACGGCCGCCTGTTCAGGAGCTCTCCAGAGCACACAGAGCGACACCAAATTAAGTCGCGTGCGAGATCAAAGTGGAAGCCGACTTGAGCCACTTCCTCGAAGGCGACGTAGCACGGGATGCCGCGCCGCAGTCAGCACCACTCGGCTTGTTTGGTCTGGAAGGCATTTTTGCATTTTACGACGTATCCTTTCAAAACCATACAGTAGTGCGAGATGTTATTCGAGATGGCGGAGGGCAGCGGGTTCGGATCTACTGGCTACGAAGCCGTGAGGAGAAGTTGTGGAGAATGGCAGGAGCTGCTGCTGAAATAGGCGATCACGTTCCGCAGAATGCGAGCATGATCGTTAAAGCTGGGGTTCAAACTGCCTTTAGAGGAGATAGCGAGAACCTGAAACTCGACCCTGCTGCACTCTTCGAGCGGCTTCCCGATTCGGCAAAATCTGGTCTAGGCATTGAAGATGCGGAAGCTTGGTGCAAATACGTTGTGAGGGTCTCCGGTACAAGGGGGAACGCACGGCTTCAGACAGTGGATTACGGCCTTGCAGAAAATCTGTATGGACGGATACAGCACTTCTTTCCGAAATCAATGTGGATGAAAGACCATAACAAAAGTGGTGGAGAGCATGGGAAAATGAAATTTTGGGCACTTGCAGGGTTGAACGAGGGGTTCCGGTGGATAAAGTACGAGGAAATGTTCCTGACAACCACGCACAAGTTCGGCTTTGAGACCTTTATATTTTCCAAGGGTACGCGTTATCGAGCCGGCTGCCTACATTCATGTGTTCGTAACGCAGCATGCATTACTATACGTGTAGAGATGATCACGTGGTGCATGCTAATATGGTCTGTGTATGCAGCGACCTTCGCTCATACCTGCAGTATGTGTGTTTCACGCTGTGAATCGCTTCGTGTGTAGCCTTGTTTGCCCCGTCGCGCCGGGACACGCGGCGTGATTATCACGGTCTGATTTGACAATCGGATGCCTCTGTTGCTTGGCACATATCGCACAATGCGTGGTGGTAAGCCAGAGTGAATACTATATAAAGTACGAGGAAATAACGCGGTTTGTACCACACCTGGACAAACCCTTTGTGCGGAACGCGAGTGAGATATCGCTTTTCACGATCAATCAATTTTTTAATCAGCACGAGCCGGTTGAGGAGCCTTCGAACATCTTACTCGGTGGCGCGACACGCTTCTTCGGGGATTTCGATGCTGAGAACGAGGCCGCTCTGCGGAAGAGAGCGGATCAAGATGCAGATGATGCGACGATTTTATCGCTGAAGCCGGAGACGGGAACGGCGAGCTTTTTTCGTCAGACGCCAGGGGCACGTATCCTGCACGACGGTGAGGAAGTTGTTAGTGGGGTGAAGTATTTGCTGAGGACAGACGTGATGTACAAGGCATTATTTGATTTGGATTAAGATGAAGCGCTTGAAGCGATCACTACTAGAGAGGAGCAGGATTTGATGACGCAGTTGTGCGCATATGTTGAAGCAACGGCGCCAAAGAGGAACATCGCTGAGGTTGAGGAACGGCTGGGCATGCAGACAAGGTCCAAATACGATTCCTGATATTGCTCACGGATGCTGCTTCATTGATTGCACACGCCGAGGAATGTGTAATCGAAGCATTCCTGCGCATTTACTTTTCAAAGTCAGTTGAGATTTGTCCGTGAAGCAATATTCTGAATTCACCGGTTTAGAGTGTTATCTGCGAAATGTATGAGGAGCAACATGAAGAGGCCTTTGCAGAGTATCTCTGACATTTATTATATTGTAAAATATTGTTCCAATAATCACATACGTAATGAATTTTGCTGATAGCTATTTTGTAAGTAACTCAGATGTTTTTCGGTTTGTAAACACCCAGATTTAATCCTTGCCGGCACGGTGCATGGATGGACGTGCTGACGGGGTGGTTGGCACATATCGACTTAGAATAGCTGCGTAAACCTTTAGCGTATCTTACCCCGGACGACCCAGACTGGATGCCTGCGAGGCTGGCTCCCTCGCTTTGTTCAGCATGGAGTTGAGAATCTTCTGCGAGACCCCGGCGCTCAAATAAATGTAGTGTGGATCCAATTGTGATATGTGTGCGGCGGCTTGCACGCGCCTTAATGACCCTCTTCTTGCAGATGTGGGTATAGGGTGTCCAGAGGTTTTATCCAATACAGTTTACATGTATATTATAGAAAGTGAACATATATGCTGCAGAATTAAATGTGAGTTGCTGAACATGATATACACGTATGCCATAATGACTCATACAATACATATATTGTATCGCACACACTGAACGGCATGCTGCGATCGGCCAACAAAAGCCAGCCCACCATCATCCCAGTCGATATGAAAAGCAAATCAAGAGCAGGGCGGGGCCGTGACAAGATACCACAAACACATACATATTCCCAACCCAAATGCAAAGCAGCATGGAAAGATTATCCATTGTATCCATTGTACGCATCCATTGTATCCACGGGATCCATTGTATCGCACACACATACACACACTAAATGCTGCATCTGTATGTAAATACTTGTACATGTATACTTCTACATATTGAGGACCCGTTTGATAAAGCATTTTCTAATTTCTCGTTTTATCATTTCTAATCAACCGCTCTCAAATAACACCCTACTCTGCTGATTTTAACAATGTCTCGATTTCACCGAACTTCGTTTATACATATAATCATACATATCCTATACTAATGAGTGCACAATATTCTTAAGTAGTTCACTTTACAACGCCAAGAGTTAAGCCTAAACAGCAAACTGATTACTTCATGTCTGTTTCCCAGGGGACAGCCATCTTTGGGTCGTAATGCTTCATATGGCGATGAGTGATGTTCGCAACGAGAGAACGCTCAATGTCTTCTTCGCCTTCTGGACGTGTTATCAGCTGCTTGACTGCTGCGCCCTGTATACGCCCAATAGGGCAACACAGTTTCCACTCATAATGTAGTGGACGTGACACTACGAGCTGCACAGTAACATCGGATGTTATCATCTCACAACGCATCTGAGGAAATGAGAAGAAAATGCGCCATCAGAGCAATGCATTTCCTCATTGCGAGATTGCGGGTTGGTCATATTGAATGCGCTTGCAACATCAGGGCAAGGTGGGCTCAGAAGTTTAGCGATGCAGCAGGTCACCTTCAATGCAAAGTTCCCTCCGCCAGTCCGGACGTTTACCCCGACCTGCACAGAGCAAAACTCCAATCATCCGCATCATCGGCAACTGAATGCCGCCACATCGGACCACTGCGGCAAGCAACCTCAGTGCATGCGTACCCATCACGGATGCCGCTTTTCATCGCATGCACATGCTTGAACCTCTCGCTGCACACACCATGTTATTCAAGCACCGCTAAAGGGCTCACTTGCCTGAAAGCAGGCTTTACCTCAATGTATCATTAGGCATAATCAAATAGGCTCAAGCTATGAACCATAAACCTGACGCAGATTTCCGTGTTCGTCACAAGCGAGGCTGCCAGTGTGCTTTATCCCTATACTGAATGGGACCCTAACAACCCATGACTGCCCTGACTAAACCCCTTGAAATGCCCCCCCAAAAGGAACCCATCTAGATCTGAGAGCGTATCGCTACGGTGTGCATCCATGTTGCTGTGTTTGATGACCGGCGGTTCCCAGCGACCACGCGGCCGTCATTCTTTCAGCTTGATTAGAGAACAGGGCACTCTGAGGCTTTGCAGCGAGCCACGTGGAACCTCCAATCATATTACTGCAACATGCGTCGAAGGCCCTGGGGCGTGCTGTTAAAATGAAACCAAGGAGGGAGGGGGATGCATGGAGAGTGGAGAAAATACATCGTCATTGTTTAGGGAGATGAGGATGACGCGGTCCTTGCGAGTGTGCAGCTCGTTTGCCACCACGCAATGCAGATCGTACTTACGAAGGGCCCCAACCGCCTGCAGCGCGACTTCCACCCCACATCATACTTACGAAGGGCCCCAACCGCCTGCAGCGCGACTTCCACCCACATCATACTACGGAGGAGCCCCAACCGCCTGCAAGGCGCGACTTCCACCCACATCATACTTACGAGAAGGGGCCCCAACCGCCTGCAGTAGCGACTTCCACACACCCAACATCCTTACGAGGGCCCCAACCGCCTGCAGCCGACTTCCACCCACATCATACTTACGAAGGGCACCAAGCTGCCTGCAGCGCGACTTCCACCCCACATCATACTTACGAAGGGCCCCAACCGCCTGCAGCGCGACTTCCACCCCACATCATCGAGCATTCATTACCATGGCAGCCCACCATTACCCATCAGAAGCTGCGGCATACCCTTCTCATACGAGGAAGAATACATACCGACCTTCGATCAATGCTGAATCCCGCGCAATGTGTAGTGACGCGTGCTGGAGGCCGAGTCCCGTGCAATGCATCCGGGCCTGCTTACGTATCAGGCTGCGCGAGGAGTCTGGGCTGCTGACAGTGTGCTAAGGTGTTCGACTTGCGGAGGTGCTCGGACTGCTGAGCCGTCCGACCTGCTGAAGCTCGCATGCTAATGAGGCTTCTGGCCTACGAGCTGAAGTATCATGCTTGCTGGACAGGTTTAGGGTTCAGGGAGGCGTACTGGCTTAGGCCGCAGTGTATCGCGCATGGCCGAGAAGCTGCGAGAGGCTTGACAGAACGAACGCACCTTGTACGCAAGAATTTCTTCGTCTGTCTCGAGCTTGAAGGACACGTGGAACGCTTGGGGAGCCCACTCCTTGCGCAGCGCCCCAAGCATCTTCGGCACCTGCCAACACCAGCAGCCACCGAATGGGTCTGAAGCTCTGAGCACGCCCGTAGGTAAACTTGTCGTGACGGACACGAGCTGCCAGGCAGAACGATTTGGTGCCACAACCCCCTACTTTCTGAGTTGCCAGGTGCAACGATGCGCAGCCGTTCCCCCGCCATGCCATGCGCATAAGGGGGCGCAGAGGGGCGCGATGGTAACCCCCGGTGCCCCACTGTGAGCTGCCGGACCCAAAAGCGCGCCCCTCCCCGCCCCCCCCCCCATCGGTCCTTCATGGTGCCATATCTCATGTGCTAAAACTGAATTGGCGAAATTTAAGAAAGTACTATCAGCGAGCTAAAGGCGAGCCATGCCAGTAAGCTATGATGACGTGCACGCCAGCAGGCTGGAGGCAGGAGCCCTTGCACGCTGGAGGGAAAGCCACGCGGACAGCCTGGAGGCAAAAGCTGCGCTAACAGGCTTCACACGGAATCATCACACTGGAGCTGATGGCAGGGGTGCGCCGGCAGGGATGGGGGAGATTCTGTGCGAGAACCAGGTTCGGCTATACAGGGCAGAGGGAGGACGCACCGGGTCTAGATGGAGATTGAGCCCTTCGCTGACGTCCACTTCTTGTGACGCGGCCAGGTCCCTGGACTGGATTTTGTGCTCCGGCTGCGACCCTCTCCCTCCCATTCACACAATCTCTCCCGCGCCCTCCAATCCACACCAGCTCTCCGCATGCCACACACGGAGCTTGAAATGTTGAGGTCAAGCGCTTGAACTGAGGCTACAACTATAATCTAAAATACCTAAATCATTCCTAAGCAGCTATCAAATACCGTGCATTCTAAGCGACTGCGCAAAATGCCGTGTTCTAAGCTGCTCAAAATGCCGTGTTCTAAGCGACTGCTCAAAATGCCGTGTTCATGGCTGCTCTAAATGCCGCGTTCTAAACGACTGCTCAAAATGCCGTGTTGTAAACGACTGCTCAAAATGTCGGGTTCTAAACGACTGCTCAAAATGCTGCTTCTAAAAGATCGTCTACGGGCGATATTGGCTCAATCCTAAAGCGCCAATTCAGCCCTAAATGGCGTTGATCTTCCTGACTAATGCAAGAGCGGAAAGAAATCTGGCTCTGCTGCAACCCTCTTCGTGAGCACCAGGAACAGGGTCTGTGTGACAAGGAGGACGCCAACTAAGTTGCGGTCTGGCACCCTTCCCTAACGAGTCTGGTAACAATCCCTAATTTTGGTTAAATTGGAGCCTGCGGAATTTTAGAGGTTTCTGTGCCGGTAGATCGATCAGAGTTTCCTGAGCCGTTAGATCAAAATCAGCAGCTGAGTTAGATCTAAAGGCTTTACACACGACAGTATTTAGGAGTTCTTTTCTTTTGCCTTCGCAAAAGAACTTCACAAGAAATTTTTCCTCGCGGAGAAATTCTTAGTGCGGCACACTGCAAAAAATTTTACCCCACATTTTAACGTTACTGTGGAAGTTTAAACCCTTGACGACTTACTACAATGAACGATCAAGAAGGTGAGCAAAGCGCGTCGGAGAACAATGCCGGCGCGGCTGGACAACCGGCTGCGAAGTCCGGGATGGAAGTCCTGTTGGAGCAACAGGGCGAAATGATGAAGCTCATGATGAAGCAGATGGAGACTCTCGCAGCGAGAGTTGAAGTCGCGGAGGAGGCGGCAGCGAAAGCCGCTTCGCAGGATGGTGGTTCCGCTCAGAGCGGAGACGCGGAGTTGGAGGTATTAAAAAAGCTCCCGTATGTTCCACACGTTGAAGGGAATCCGTTCCCTGCGAGACCTGCAACACTGGAGACGGACATGCCGCAGATGTACGACTTGTACAACGACAAGACCTACGACGCCCTCTCCAAACGCACCAACTCGTCCATGCGTTACGAGCAGTTGGTGCTTGCCCCTGCGCTGTCGTACATGCACGATGCGATTGCGTTTTCCGAGGTGACCCTGGACTGGTGTCAAGATGAAAAGGAACCCCCAACGGTGGAGGAATTGAGTGAGCGCGTTTTCGCAGCGCACAACACGTTTAAGGGCGTTTTTTCGCTCCTGAGCAACCGTTACACCATGTTGCAGCTCAGAGCGAGCATGGAATCTGATGCTACGTCGCACGGCGGAGCTGAGGCGTTGCGGGCGAAGTTGGCCTTCATCGAGGAGAAGGTGTACGCAGGCAGCGACGGGTTGGTGAGCAACTCAGTGCTCACGAAGTGGTTGAAGGAATTCGACACCACGAAGGCGAAGGCAGTGATGAACACGCACGCCAAGGCCAGCGCCAAAGTTTCGACTTTTCGTGACCGTCAAGCAGGCAAGGGCAAAGGCGCTGGAAAAGGTGAAGGTGGCCGCGGCAGCGGCAAGGGAGGTAAAGGGTCATGGCTTGGGCGAGGCGCCCAAGCCCAGACCTAACTTTCCCCTCGGGGCGTCCAACGGAAAGAGCCCACCCTACAGGAAAGGGTGCGGAGTCGAAGGGGGGCATGGCGCGCAGCTGGCGCGAACTCCGAGGTGATGGAGTGGATCACCAAAGGGGCCAAGATGCGTAGGGTCGACAAGGCGCCCAAGCCTTTCGATCACGGAGTGTCTCTGGCCGACGCCACCCCTCAGCAGCTGGAGTGGATGTCCGCAGAGACGGAGAGGTGTCTCAAAACGGGCGCATGGGTGCGAGCGAGAAGGCGACGACACGTATCCCGAGTGTTCCTGGTGCCGAAGCCGGGGACGAACAAGTGGCGTCTTGTGATGGACTTTCGCTGGCTGAACGCGCATTGCGTGAAGTCGCGGTGCAAGATGGAGACCCTCAAGAAGTTGCGTCGGCTCGCCAAGCCGAACGACTGGTGCATCAGCTTCGACCTCCAGGACGGGTACCATGTCGTGGGGATCGACCCGCCTTCCAGGAGTACATGCAGTTCGACGTGCGGGGGGAGTTATTCCAGTGCGGCGCCCTTCCCTTCGGCTGGAACGACTCGCCACGAATCTTCGTCAAGGTCATGAAGGTGCTCGTGGAGTGCCTTCGCTCTCCGAGATCCGCAGAGGACCGGCGGGAGGTGCGGAAGCTGCAAAGCGGAAGCAAGGTGCGACGACGTTGGGCAGTTCGAAGACGAGCTGGAGGATGCGGCCGCGAGGAGCATCAGCAGGGGGCGCGGGTGCTCCCTTACATGGACGACTTCCTGTTGTTGCTAAGCAGCAGGATCGAGGCGCTCAGGGCGCGCGAGCTGACATCTCGGGTCTTGGTGAGACTCGGATTGTCGTGCAACGAGAAGAAGGGGCAATGGGAGCCGACGCAGCTGGTGGAGCACCTCGGGCTCGAGGTGGACCTCAAGGCGGGACAGTTCCGCGTGACACCGGCGAGGCTGCAGAAGATTCACCTGCAGTCCAAGGCGCTGCTCAGCGAGGCGTCGCGACAGCGGAGGTGGCTCCCAGCTCGGAAGCTGGCAGCGTTCACGGGGCTCTGCCAGTCTGTGTATCTATCTGGCAGTCCCTCCGGCGAGATTGTATCTCAGGGAGCTCCACTTCGTGCTCTCCACGAGGCGGGGATGGGGCGCGAAGGTGAAGCTCACACGGCAGGCGTGGAGCGACATCGAGTGGTGGCTCAGGCTGCCGGCTCAGAGCTGACGGAACGGTCGCAAGATCTGGCGCAGCCCCACGAGAGCGAAGGTGCACACCGACGCGTCTCTGTTCGCATGGGGGGGGGTGCTGAACCTCAAGCACGCGGCAAGAGGATTCTGGTCCGACGAGCTACGGCATCTACACATCACGCACCTGGAGTTGGAGGCCGTGTACAAGACGGTGCAATCCTTCCTGAGAGAGCTCACCGGCAAGGTGGTGCGCCTCTACTGCGACAACCAGGCGGTGGTGGCCATGCTCTCGCACTTCACGTCGCGCAACCCGGAGCTGATGCGGCGGATGCGGCGCTTGTGGATCCTGCTGGACTTAAACGACATCGAGCTCCAGGCGAGGTACATCAGAAGCGAGGCAAGCGAGTGGGCCGACCGCTTGTCTCGGGACCGGGACCTGGACGACTGGCGGCTGAACCGCAGGTGGTTTCAGTGGGCGGAGCGGGAATGGCACCAGCACACCGTGGACCGCTTCGCCTCGGAGTTCTCCGCCCAGCTGCCGCGCTACTACGCACAGTGGCACGACCCGGGGTGCGAGGGCGTGGACTCTTTTTTGGCCTTTTCCTGGCTAGGAGAGGTCAATTGGGTCAACCCCCCGTGGTCCCTCCTCGACGAGGTGGCGCACAAGCTGCGGGAAGAGAAGTGCGCCGCCACGGTGGTGGCGCCCTACTGGCCGGGGCAGATGTGGTTCCAGCAGCTGGAGGCCATGGCCGACGAGGTGGTGATCTTGCCCCGGGGCAGGGACCTCTTTACTCCCAGCCGGCTAGGAGGGTCCGAGCTGCTCGGGGCCTCAGGTTGGGACGGCATCATGTTCCGCATCTCCGCCTCCCGGTGAGCTATTACCTGCAGGATGGGAGGCGGGCAGCCGGGCAGGCGCCACAGGCGGGGCTGGCGAGTGGCCTCAAGGTGAAGGTGTACTGGCCCCAGGATGATGCCTGGTACACCGGTACCGTGGGTGACACGAGGTCGGACGGCCTAACCCACATTGCCTACGAGGATGGTGACAAGGAGGACCTGGACATGAGCAAGGAGAGGTATGAGGTGCTCCCGGCAGCGGTGCAGGAGGTGACTGGCTGGGATGCGGCGCTTCAGGAGCGCTGGAGAGGAGAGCTGGGGGACAGCTCCCTCACTGAGCTGGCAGTGCAGATGCAGGGGCCAGCATTGGGCGGCAAGACGGTGGGCAACTACCGGCCGAAGGCTCGGGCCTTCATGGCGTTCTGTGAGGCGGAGGGCAGACAGTGGCTTCCGGCAACGGGGGCCACGGTGAGGCTGTACATTGCTCACATGCTGGACAAGGGCACGGTGCGGGCGTCCAACATGCAGCCCTACCTATCCGCCATCAACAACTACCACGAGGACATGGGGTTCCCCGGGCCTGCCAGGGGCCGGGCGATCTCCAGAGCAGTAAAGGGCATGGCCCGCCTCCAGGTGCAGGCGGCTGAAGCCGCGGGGGAGGAGCAGACGGTGCGGACCTGGCTGCCTGCCAGGCATGTCTCGGCAGTGCACGCGCACGGGCTGGGGCTGGAGCCGGTGGGCCGGGCAGCTACGGAGCTGCTCAGGGCGTGCACCTACGTGGTGTTTGCCTTCGTCACCTTCGGCCGGCCGGAGACGGGCGTCTCCATGCGCAGGGAGCACATCAGCATCACAGGTGAGGACATCTCCGTGGTTCTCCACAAGGAGAAAGGCAGGGGGCACGTGCGCCTCAGGAGGAGGCTCACCATCCCCGCGGCGGGGGTGGCGGGGCGTGTGCAGCTCCTGCAGCACTGGCAACAGGTGCGGGATGCCTGTTGGGGGCATCGCCCGGTGACGGGCTCGGAGGTGCAGGGCAGCTACTGGAGGCTGCCGTGGGAGCAAGGAAAGCTCCAGTCGGCGCAAGCTAATGGCTGGGTGCAGTTGGCATTGGGGAAGCTTGGGTGTGTCCCTCCGGAAGGGGGACACGTCTCTGGCCACAGCACCCGCAAGGGGGCTTGTACCTGTGCCAGGGCTGTGGGCGCGGCGCTTGAGAAGTGCTGCTTCCTGGGCGGCTGGGCTCAGCTGTCCTCTGCCATCCACTCCTACATTGACCCGGCAGCTGTTCCCGACGAGCACATGGAGAAGTACTTCGGGTGGACCACTCCGAGATGGCGACAGCAGCAGCAGCGGCAGCCTGGCACGGAGCAGTGTGCCTAATGATCTCTGTTACATGGCAATGAGATGTGAAGAGCAAAAGAAATGGTTAAATTGGAGCCTGCGGAATTTTAGAGGTTTCTGTGCCGGTAGATCGATCAGAGTGTCCTGAGCCGTTAGATCAAATCAGCAGCTGAGTTAGATCTAAAGGCTTTACACACGACAGTATTTAGGAGTTCCGCCCGTGGGAATCCGCAACTCTGTTCTTTTGCCTTCCCTACCCACCCAACCCAAAAGACTCTAAACATTTTGCCTTAGAAGCTGTGCATCAGCCTAAAAAGCATGTGAAGCTGTGAATCAGCCTAGAAAAGACATTCCAAAAAGAGATTTTCTCTCACACACTTAAAAAGCATGTAAGAAGAAAGCTATTTTTAATGAAATGCTATGCAGTGTGCCTGTTGGCAATGAGATGTGAAGAGCAAAAGAAATGTCTACAATTCACCCGAATGTTGGCGCAAGGCAAGGCACTCTTCAACCAGGTGTCGGCAGGGGTGCTATATATGCACCACGTCCGAGTCAAATGGAGCCACAGCATCGAGGGGAGCTGGCAGCTGATGGCATGCCAGATATGGCCCGCGACCGGGGCACTGGTGTTGCCAGCGCTGCATATGACAGATATGCCGCGCGACCGGGGCACTGGTGCTGCCAGCGCTGCGTATGACAGATATGCCGCGCGACCGGGGCACTGGTGTTGCCAGCGCTGCGTATGACAGATATGCCGCGCGACCGGGGCACTGGTGCTGCCAGCGCTGCATATGACAGATATGCCGCGACGGGGCACTGGTGCTGCCAGCGCTGCATATGACAGATATGCCGCGCGACCGGGGCACTGGTGCTGCCAGCGCTGCATATGACAGATATGCCGCGCGACCGGGGCACTGGTGTTGCCAGCGCTGCATATGACAGATATGCCCCGCGACCGGGGCACTGGTGTTGCCAGCGCTGCATATGACAGATATGCCGCGCGACCGGGGCACTGGTGTTGCCAGCGCTGCATATGACAGATATGCCGCGCGACCGGGGCACTGGTGTTGCCAGCGCTGCGTATGACAGATATGCCCCGCGACCAGGGCACTGGTGCTGCCAGCGCTGCTTATGACAGATATGCCCCGCGACCGGGGCACTAGTGCTGCCAGAGAGGACCATGGAATGTGCCGGCAGCAGGAGGGGTTACCAGAGAGGTCCACGGAATGTAGAAGTCGGAGACGGCCGCCGCGAGGTAGAACATCGCCTTCGCACCGCAGGGCCGCAAAGCTTTCCCCAACACGCGCAAAAGCTGCGCTCCCACGCCCTCTGTATGTGGTCAATCTCCGTCAAACGCAGAGATGATATTAGTACTGTCCTCCGCATACTGGTCAGCACGTTCACGTCGACTCGCTCCCGGATCGCTAGCTGGAGGAACTCGCTCTCGCCTTCGCTTGACATGCTCCAGCAGTCAACTCACAAGGGTATATAGATGGACTTTTGTTCAGAAATTGAACCCCACGTACAAGATTCGCTTCATGGTCGGTACAAAGCAAAGGTTGTGTGACTCGGGGCGTCTCAGATCTTAGAGCTTTTACGCACTGAAGCATCTTTCACGAACCAGTTGCTGTAAAAGGAGGTAGCGGGCGGAGGGTATGTACGACTTGCAGAGCGTCAGCTAAGGGAGCTGGTGGGAGGCATGCTCGAGTCGCATGGTGCCAGAGGAGGCAGCGGGTGGAGGGCAGCCGTAATGTAGGCGGCTTCAGCGCAAGGCCGGGTGGTGTAGGGCAGTGACATAGTCTCGCGGGCGCGTCGTGACGAAGTCTTGCGGGCTGGAAATACCTGTAGGTACTCGAACACGTTCTCGAAATTCACTTTAAGCAGCGTGTTACTCCGCTGTGTCTCCTGCAGCTGCAGCACGGCGCGCCGCAGCGCGGGGGCGGCCTCCGGGAGCGCCTGCGCACGCCAGCTCGCGAGACGTGCACCGCTCTCAGCACTGCAGTTTGAAGCCGACCCATAGCCTGCTCCCGCTCACGCCGAGATCGAGGCGAAGGTCTTGCTCAACCCTAAGCACGCTGCGTGCTCTAAGACAAACCGAGGCTGTTACCCAGAAGCTGCTTCACTCAGCCTGCTGGTACAAGGGGAGAAGGATGAGGCGGGCAACCAAATAAAAAGGATAGAAAGCGTGAACACTCCACGCTCAACCCCGCGCAAACCCGTGCGCTGTACAGCCACGGAAGGCATGCGTTATCTGCACGTAACAAGGCCAGTTCACATAAGTATTGTAGTGCGATGAACACCAAGAAGCCATCGCGACGGCTCGGGCAATGCAGCAGAGAGACCAACTTAGGGTTCCTGACAGCGCGTGTGTTGAAAGCATACCTCCACGTGGAAATCTTGCGGAGAGGCCGCCAAGCACTGCAGGAAGCTGGCGCCCTGGGGAACACTGCGCTCGAAGGGCTGGCAAGAGTTGGTTCGATTCAGCATAATGACAGCGTATCCCTGCTCCAGAAAATACTCTGTTGAGGCGGCGCCGCGGTTACCTGCGATAGTGCGGATTCCCTCTACTCCGTTTGTGCTCTTTCGCCCGTCGCGATCGGCGATCAGTAAAGAAGACGCAGTAATATGAATGGTGACAAGCGGCCGAGAAACAAACCTGCGCTGAAGTTATCGATGAAGCGGACGCAACGCCTCTCGAGAGGAACAGTTGTGCCTCCTGATGTGACGACCACTACGGGGCGAGCTTTACCTTGTTGATCAACTGAGGAAGCGGCCCAAGCCCCCCGTGAGTCAAAGGGGGGGGTGGGAAAACGGGAGCGTGGAGCCATATGACCCACGTGCGTTCACGTCTTTCAAAGGTTAGACGCCGCATACATTTCTGGGAGTCTCGCAGTATTACGTGGTCACCGCAGGGAAGCATACGAGGCTCACTTAAACCTCAAGATCCTAATTGCTTCATGTGGCGTTCCACAGGAAGGACGCCCCGAAAAGTTCCCGGAGCCACACTTCACGTGGCAAGTGATGGGGAGGACACCACGTGAACCCCCGGGATTCTAGGGCTTAGCACGCACTTGGTTGATTTGCGGAATCGTTGTATGGGACCCAGCCATGAAAATTGATGAAGTCCTGTATGCGTTTCAGCTCTTCTTGCCCCTTCGGAAACGGCGGGCAATCCTGCATGCGGAAATGCAGCCAGCGCAGTGATAAGGCAGAGTATACTCAACAGAAATCTTGTGAAAAACTTTCCACGTTCAACAAGGTTCATCGTTTACTGCCAAGCAGTTTTTAACCGCAAACAACTTGTAGTGTACACAGTGTGACAGGACAACGGTTTGATTAAATGGACACCTCTCTGAAAAAGTCGATCAGTTTGCGCGGTTCAGGATTTGCCGCTGGTTGCGAAGAAGCGTCTGGCTTCGCCTCGGAAAAGTTCTGTGCAGGTAGTCTGGGAGCGGGGCCACGCTGATCTCTGTACTCTGGCACATCGATTGGCGGAGGATCGCCGTTGATGTACGTTCCAAGTGCCTGGAGCCAAGCCATCGGACTCTGTGAACTGGCGGAGGAAACGGGAAAGGCGTTTTTCACGTCCCTGGTCTGACTACGATATTGGCCGCGGTTTTTTTTTATCACACCCGCCTCTTTCTTCCTAACACCTGACCAGCACTGGTAATATCAAATATGTCCTTCCGCTAGCATAGCGCACGGGCACATCAGCACGGCAGCGGCACGACAGGGGGAGTTCATTACGATCATAAACGCTGCTCGCATGCATGCGCTCCCAGTATAGGATACCGTGGTCGGAATTCCCGATCGATCTCGATTTCTTTCCGAAGCGATCATGTTCAGAAATGTTCAGAAGAGTTGCGCCAGTGCGAAACTCAACAGAGCCAAAGTTTCAGTGCGGAACTATAATGAGAAGTTCATGGTTTAGTGGCTACTCCACTAAAACATAAAACACGTGCTGTGTCACTTTGCTTAAATGCGAGCATGTATGCATTTTCACACATATATCGTATACACAAGTTCATAAATATATATGCATTCATATGCGATGGTCTCAACCAAGTTTTACGCTCTCATGCTTAAGATTTGGTTGCGATTTGTGGCACTTCGAGCTTCGTTTTCGAGCTTCTCAATTTTTCATTCCCGCTGAAATCGTGACAAATCGTGCTTTTGGACGCTACCACTGTGTTCCCCACCTTCTAAAACCCTTAAGTCTTAGAGGACATGCGTAACCGCGTGGTACCAACTCACCTCAATCGTGCATTTCACCAATTATTCTTTTGAGCCGCTCCGGCGGCCATTGCGAGAATTTGGTCTCCAAACTTGGAACGCATAACTATCACCCAAATATTGCACAAGTACTGTGCAATATTTGGGTGATATACCTTGTGGTGTGTCGGTTTCACGCTCACAACGCAACGTGAATTCGTTTGCGTTTTCCATCCGGATACGAGGGACTTGAAATAGCCTAACAAGCCTTGTTCATCTTCGCGGAGCGCGTGATGCAAGGCACATTGGGTGACTTCAAGAGTTGTTTCTACTTCGCAAAGCATAAAAGAACACAATATATCCTTTCACAGGCCCAAAATGTTCAGGACATGCAGGCGCAAAAATCATCCAGATTTCCAAGGCTAGGGTTTCCCCCAGGCCTGAGCGTTGACCATTTTCCCAAGTAGGTCAACGCCCGTAGTGGTTGATCCAAGGGTCGAAATCCATTTCCGAGACCTGTTTTTAAGGGTGCCGCACCCCACTTTATGTCCTTAGCCGCGAGGAAATCTTCATTTGAGAAAGTTGACATCGACCTCGGTTTCCTATCCAGCCGACGCACCGAAGGTGTCGACATCCTGATCCTTACAACAGCGAAGC
>LGRX02029682.1:0-45177 GCA_001247695.2 Cymbomonas tetramitiformis
AGCTCGTCGACGAAATCTACAAGACGCGACTACATCGAGCTTGGGCCAAGAGTATCCGTGAGGATATTCTTGGCGACAAGAAACATCATTTTCGCGGTACGGACGACGCTGGCCTTCTGTCCGACCTGGTGGTGCAGCTGCGCACGGAGTTTCAGTCGGCCGGGCTGGAGCTGTGTGCCTTTGACCTCGACGACCCTCTGGCTCCAGTGGTCGGCCGGGTGAATGGCCTCTTGTACGACGTTCTGGCTCTCGTGGTGGAGAAGCACAGCAACGCCTACGTCTGGCTCACTGGTACCGATTCTTCGACTGACCGAGATGGAAGGCGAGCCCTTGTCGACATCATCAAGGGTTGTGTCCCGGTGGCGCTACGAGAGTCGCGGCAGGAGGAGCACGCCGCGTTGCGTTATCCCGCAAACGTTGACCCGCAGCCGATCTTGGCTAAGGAACAACGTTTGGTGCGGGATAACCGAGCTTCCGACTGGACGCCGACCGAGGCCACGAGGAAATTGAGCCTCTACACCCGACTCGACCCGACCTTCTACGCTGCGGTGAAGGTCCGCTATCCCATGACCGCTGACTTGGCTCATGTGTCACTGGTTTCGCTCCGTTCCATGGTTGTGGAAATTTACCAGGCTTGGGCGCAGACGGGCGGGGGGAAGGTGGCTTCGGGCGCGGATGGCGTCTCCGCACACCTTTCCAGCAGCGAGTACGACGCCCTTCTCCAGAAGATCACGGAGCTCAAGGAGCTCGTTCAGCGGCAGCAAGGTGAAGCCGCTCCGGTTGTGCGTCAACAGCGAGAGCGGGTGCAGCAGCGGCAGCAGCAGCAGCGGGGGCAGCAGCCGCGGGGATTCCGTATGGGGACCCACAGGGCCCCACCAGTGGGGTTCGACCGTGACGATCAACGGGCAAAGCCGTTCTGCGGTAGGTGCAAGAAGGCGGGCAAAGGTGAGAGCTATCACTTTTACCGCGACTGCCCGTTGGGCGGGCGCCAACACCCGCCCACCTCTGCCGCGGCATTTTGCGTTCCCATCGACGAGGAGGACGCAGAGGGGGTGCACGCGCTCGCCATGTGTGCATTGTTCCAGCAGGCAGCGGATGACGGGGCGGAGTCCTTCGCGCGGGCGGCGGCCGCGTACGGGCCGCCCGCGGTGCTTTGTGCGGGAGCGGTGGGCGGCATTGACGTGTCCGCCTACGGCTTCACCGTGGAGCAGCAGCCGGATTCCGAGGGAGACGACATTCTCCGCAGGCTCGACGATCTTGCCGCGGAGGTTCACTCCGCGGCCAACCCGCAGGTGCATTACACTCACGCATCTTTCCCGCCTCCTGCCGGTAACGGGCAGGGGGCTTCGGCTCTGGTGTGCGTACCCGCCGCAGCGGTGGCCACACCGGAGGAGCAGGTTCCGGCAGGTTGTGCGGCGGCATCGGCATCCGCCGTGCCGGCCCCTGCTATGCCTGTCTCGCAGGGAGAAGATGTGAAGCCCGCGCCACTTCAATCGGCGCGGGTGACCACCACGGCGGACGCGGACGGTGAGTTCGCTGGGTTCGTTCAGACCGTGAACCACGCCGCCGTCGAAACGGTTGATCTCACGGGTTACAACACCGACGACTATGAAGACCTTGCCGACGGCACATTCACGGTAAAGCCACGGGCTTCAGACGTCTCGGCAAATCTCTCATCTACACCTGCGACCCAGGCACCTAGCTCTGGTGGTGCTCTGGGTGACTGGCATGCCGGTGCTCCCCGCAGCTACGGCTGTGGAAAGCCTCCGTGGGGATTCCCTGCCCACGCTGGCTTGTGGGGAATGCCTTTTATACTCTCCTTTATTCTCTTGATTTCTATCATGGGAGTGGGGACCGCCGCCTACACGGCGGCCAATGACGTCGGATCTGTGCAGGTATCGGGTCGGGCTGCACCGCAGCCTGTGCTGTGCAGGGGAGATCTCTGCATCTACTCTGGTATCTCCGAGCTAGACCCCGTCACACTGGATGCGGTGCTGCACTCCCTGGGTGCTGCGGCAGTGCTACTGCCGCCTGACCCGCTGGGAGGCAGTGCTGCGGGATGCTACGGTGAACATTGTGGTGACGGTGCTCCTCTGATCTTTGACCCCGAGTAGTTTTATTCCTGGTTCTGGCAGTGCACCACCTTCTGGTGGTGTGCTGAGATGTGCTTTGACCTCAACATGGTCTTCAATTGGCTTTTACTTTGACTCCTTATATCCGTTAATCTGACTTGCTGGCGCCGTGCCTTTCAGTAGTTTAGCAGGACCTATATGCCTGTATGTTTCTGCACTTGTGCCGACTAGAGGGTTTCAATTTGTGTATCAGAATTGCACAGTTGAATTAGCAGTTAGGTTTGTCACCCTAGCTCCTACCCTAACTTATCTTAACATTCTGACTCTCCTAGACAGTCACCACCCACAGTGCTGGGGTGGTGTGCTGGAATCTGTATAGGCAGCCCTGACTGGGAGTCCCGGTGCAGGCCCCTATGACAGACCCCTAGGACCAACACTGGACCGCTGACTGATCTATAGGTTCGTGCTGTGACACACGCTGTGTCACAGGTAGGCTAGTATCCGAGACCGTTGTGAGACCGTTCCGGGTATATCTAGCTTAGGGTTTATTATCTTATGACAGTTTATCCACACAGTTCGGGACCCTCTGATATCTAGTGAACTAGGATATTCCGGTAGGCTCCTAGACCCTGCAATGCTCCTGTCTCTTTGCCTGGTGACACCTCAACCCCAAGGGGTGAGGTGGTGTCACGGGGAGCCCAATCTTGCCACCCCCACTGTAAGGGGGGGGGCACAGTGGGTCTCCTGTCTGTCACCCCTCAGCCCGATGTGTCACCAGTGTCCGTTGTCACTTTTGTCACGGAGTGCTATAAAACACTTATCTCAATATTTTATATCATCTTAGTATCCGAGAACACCCGCCCCTGCGAGATTGTTCTGCACACACGCATTCGAGCATATATATCTACATATATATATCTCACTTCTTGTCACCGTGACCTATATAAAACGTTGTTGTGTCACTCGAACTGAAGCGTTTGCGTTTGTCTGACAGCTACTCACGTCTGGAACCCGAGTCTCCGGACCGAAATAGCGCGAATATTACTTAGGGTTTATAACGCAGATTGAGCTGATGGGCGTCCGGAGAGCGTTTAGCTACGCACCTCTGGGTTTTATTAGACGAGCTCCACAATCATCAAGTAACGCAGCCCTCGAAACGAATCGCGGGTAGCCGCGCGAAGCGAAGCGCGGCTCGTCTAAACTCTGGGGACGAGAGCGGTGACACAGTCTCAGTTCAGAGTTGAGAGTTCGAGAGAAGGATACTTGTGACTTCTACCGGGCGGGGGTAGAGCTTGTAGTCGCGTAATCATTTTCATTACATAAATTACGCTGCTCGCTGCTCGAGTTCACATCTGTGTACAGTACTATTTCGTATTTGCAATTGATTAGATATAGATTTCTGACATTCGCGGCTGTTTTAGCTGTGATATTTTCATTATTCTGGTGTTGAGGGATAATAGGTCTGAATTTTCAGGAATCTGTGCTATTATTTTTGTGTTTCTGCAGCGTGCATCCTATTTCACACTGGAGAGAGTCAGAATCGCTTGCTTCGCGAGCTCTACGTGTAGACACTTTTCACACAAGCTGCGCCTGGACAATTTTTCACAAGTATAGTTTTGCAGTTGAGGTGAGACTGTTTTCCCTCAAGGCTCGCACAGCGAAAGAACTTAGAATTTGTGAACACCGAGCACCGTCGGGAGTCGCACAAATATGGTCGAAGATAACGAACTGCAACATAGATAGCTCAAGCCGTTACAGATTTACACGCGGAAACTTTAAGGACCACTTGACACCCTGTTGTGGGTAAGACTATCTTCCCAACGTAGAACGACAGCTCGAAGCGTAAGTTGCGTGTGTGTCTCATTGCACATCTGTGCTGTTGGAAGGCAATTTCGCGCTGACGTCATACTAAATTTGCTTGGTTTTTATCTTCTTGTCACCCACCGTGCGCCTTACTTGCATCGAGTGTTGTACCTTGCCGAAGTGAAGGCTGTGCTGCAAGTTGACGATGCAAATCTCACAGTTCTTAATAAATCTTCGCGATAATATTGAAGGCGCTCGGAGCATCGAGCATAATTTTTGACTTGCTTTGATACCGAGCTTATCCCGAAAGTAAAGAAACGGTCTTAGCGTTGCAGGCTACGCTTTGAAGCCGTATGTCTTATGTGTCGTTTCATACATTTTGGAGTCACCGTTTCAAAGATACTCGTGTAGGAACCGTTTCTCAAACAGCGGTCTTCTTCGGACCAGAGTTGACAGTTCAAAACTCTCTTTCAATGTGACGTCTTGTGTCTTGCAGGTATCGCGGTGATACAGCTTGCGAGAGCTTCTGGTTAGTATATCTTACAGAAGCCAGCGAAAATGCCATCGTGGCTCAGCAACGCGTTCGGGAAATCCGAGAGGAATGCGTCGTCGAATCTCATTCCGCAAGGGGCCGGTAATGCCCGTCTCTATGGTGACTGTCCTTTCGCGCTGCCAAATGATGGGACGCCTTGGAGAGCGTCAGTGCGGTGAAGAGCGTCAGTGCACTTGGCATTTCGTTCATTTTTACGTTTCCACATGTGGTCCTTGCTTTTTTACCTGCATGCAGCCTGATTTTTTTTGAGGAATTTTTCGCGCTCTTTCAGGCAGTCCAGCAGTGAAACTATTGGTAAGAAATAAAGCCGAGGAGTCCAAAGAAAGGCATAAGCGCCGCGTGCAAGAGCTCACACAGAGACTAACGCACTCTCAAAGTGCTGTCGAGAACCTATCATGGTGGAACCTGTCGAGCGAGGAAGTTGCGCAGGTACCAACTCGACTTGCTCTCATTAGTGCGGTTGCTACAATATCGTATTCTTCCGCAAGCCTACTCCACGTCCGCATTTCTGCCCTGTGAAAATTATCACCCTGTGTTCTAATGGAGTTGTTGCCGCTCCTAGTGAAACCTGCTGAAACCTACCGTGTCCCTACTTGTTCCGGAAGTTGGCGCCTTCCTTATGGGAGCCAAGTACAACTCACGATGTGGTACTTTGGACTTCATTCCTAGTGCCTAGCTTCCGGGCGCACCCTTCAAGTCCGAGCCACCTGTAAAGCTTGTTTCTCGCAAGGCCGTACGTGTTACTACTGTATGGGCTGGGTTGCCAGCAACGCACTGATCCGCCTCGTTCCCCGGAACTCCGAAAACGCTTTGATTTGATGATTCGAGATGCCGTCCTCGATGCAGGTCATCACTTTGGCTCTGCGTTGCTCGTCACTTACAACGCTGTACCTGGATGGAAACCATCTGGGGAGTTCTTTCTCGGGAATCAGCACAGTTCTTTTGAGTCCGTCCTGCCACCTCACTGAGCTCACTCTCACCGAGAACTCGATCGGCCCCGGCGCTTTGAAGGCGAGACTCTCTTGCTGCACCCTTTGTAGTGTATTCCACGCGAACAAGCTCATCCGCAAGGCTGCAGTCCTGTAATCTACAAGCCGACAGAGTCGAATACATCCCCCAATATCTATCGTCCGATATGTCACAGGCCGGTGTCGGCGCCTTCTCGAGAGTGCAGAAAGAGGGATGGCGTACTCGTACACGTATGCGTTCTGTGGCAAGCGCAATGCTGCACACGCCAGGGTTTTGGGAGTGTACGTCTTCACACCAAATTCGGAACGAAGGTCAGGCGCTCGCACTGCCTGATACGCCACACTCGTGCAACAAATCGCATCATACTCCACTCGCAACGTTATGAAGTGAGAAAATGGGACACCAACTTCTCAGCTCACTGTCAATGTACTTGTATGGCACAGGCGATTGGGAACGCGCTGCGTGTAAACACCACTCTTCTCCTCTTAGATCTACGCAACAATAACGTGGCCGCCAACGGCACCGATTTCGATGCGCTAAAGGTGCAAGAACTGGTCCACACTCTTCCGTGCTGTCTGCGCTAGGTGCTGCGAAGCACCTCGGGGCTGCCCACCGGTGTACATGCCGGTTTGGTGTAGGCCCGGACTTCGGGGTATGCAAACGTGTTGTCCTTTGGATATTGAGTTGGGCTCCGTCCTCGTGTACGCAGACATTGACGGACTGCCTAGCTGGCGAATACGGCACACCAGGTAGCTCCGACGACACGATGCGCGGTTACCCGGTAGACTTGCTGGGTGCTGCGCGCATGGATGAGCTCCGCCCCTTGGATGTTTACGCCGCTCACGCGCGTGGTTGAGCCCCCTGCGGGCCTTGCATTCCGCAGGCATAAATTACAATCGAACTCTCCGAAGCTTGGATCTTTCTGGAAACACCCTTCTAGACTTCGGAGTGATGACCATCCAGCCAGGTTGGCGTATTTCTTTTGCTATTCCTGTCCCCAGGCTGATAATGCAGCCTCAATCTGATGCTTGCATGGTGAAGCACGCTTGCGGCTTGAATCCTTTTGTACGATGCACTCAACAAGGTGCGAACGTTCATGATCCTCGAGGTTTCCCCAGTGACCCGACCAATCTGAAGAGGCTGCATCAAAGGTTTGTGAAGGCACCTACAAACGATGTTCAGCTTTTGTCCAGTAAAATAGCCTCTCGTGAGCTGACAGCTGGCGCGGGGTTGCGATGACAGTGCTCCTGAAGAGCCCCGTGATATCCGAGTTTCACCTCGCCCACAACAACATCACCAGTGAAGGCGCAAGACTACTCCTCTCGGCACTGAAGGTGAGGTTGCCTCGTGTTCCACTCCAGGGGTTGATAAGTGCTTTGCAAACTAGGATCTTGGAAAGTCGCCTTTTCAAACGGGCGGTGGGAAGGCACCGATGTGATTGCTGAAGTTGTCTGACAAGCAGCAACATACCCCACCCCCAGCAGACCGCGCCCCCTATGTGCGATATGGATCGGGGCCGGTGCGTACGTCGCTGTGGATTTGCGGGATAATCATAACCAGCACGTAAGGCGCAGCCTGTGTTTTCACTCTCTGTGTGAGGTAGTGCAGTTCACACACTGACAAAAACAAGGAGGGTTGGGATGCAGGGTGGCTATGAGGTTGGGGCGAGAGTTTGCCGAATGCAACTGCAGGGAAACGATATAACTCCCAGAGAACTGTTGAAAATTAATGAGGTGGATCTCTCTTCCCCTCGGCGTTGCTTTGTTTTATCGACAGCGCCAAGCGCTTGGGTTTTGCGGGGCTCCCTCTGGCTGTGCGAGTCGGGCTGGTGGTGTCACCGCCTCGTCTCTAGAGCGGTGCTCTTGTAAGGCAAGGGGGACTAGTCCGCGGCGAAGTGCAAAGAGCGTCGAAAGTGTGATTTGTGTGTTAGCTTGCGACTCACGAGGAATTGGACCACGTATGCCAGGTGCTGAACAAGTCTGTGTCAAAGAGGCGGTCCTGGGAAGCCAACGTGCAATCACGATGCAAGCATGGGGGGGCCCGAGGACCCAAGATGATCATCTCCAACAATCAGATTGTGAGAATTTTCTTCTGTCTTTCTTCTGATGTTTCCCTAAGCTCTGCCTATCTCGGCACGTGATGCTTGCTCGAATGCAAATGGGCTAATACGTCTCCTAGCGCTTTACTTTGACCAAGCACAGGGCAAACGGCCTTCTTCTACATATCCTGATACGTGCGATCATAGACTGGGGCGCGGCTTCGTACTCATGAGTCGAGCATGTGTGGCGTGTGGCACTCCGTGTTTTTGGGAGTTGAGTACGGTTGACACCTGACAATCCTTGTTCTAAATAGTCGGAGCGACATGGCAGTTAAGCACGTGTGACACGTGGCATTCTTGTTCTCAGGAGTCAAGCACGTGTGACGCATGGCATTTTGTTCTCAGGAGTCAAGCACGTGTGACGCATGGCATTTTGTTCTCGGGAGTCAAGCACGTGTGACGCATGGCATACGTGTTCTCAGGAGTCAAGCACGTGTGACGCATGGCATCTTGTTCTCAGGAGTCCAGCACGTGTGACGCATGGCGTTCGTGTTCTCAGGAGTCGAGCACGTGTGACGCATGGCATACGTGTTCTCAGGAGTCCATAACCCTAAAACATAGTATATGGGCTGGAACACCGGCCACCGGCATCGGATCCAGTTGTGCCCAAGTCCCATAGAAAGACCGATAACCTTTATGCCACCCACCTTGGTACTACCCGACAAGTGTCTTTCTGGAGCTATATTAGGAGTCCGTTATTTTGTTTCTGCATACTATCTATCATTGCGTGTTTGCATCTCCTGTCCAGCAGCTTGTGTAGCGCATGCTTTCACCTGTCGGTGTTGCAAACAGTGTCTCAAGCCAAAGGAAAGGCTGCATCAGAAACTATGATCCTCATCGTCCATATGTGGTTGTTCTGTATCTTTGAACTGAAAGTGCTGATTCTTTGTGCGCAGCATGGTCGAGGACAAACAGCAATTGATGAGCGTACGGAGCCACTCAAACGAAGTGAAGTGAAGTCTATGTCTGATCAGAGGTGTCTCATAGAATCTAACAGTGCTTTGGCAAAGGTGGGGTGAGAAGATGTGTGCTCCTAGGTATTTCATACACATGGTTGCAGCAGGAAGATGTGTTGACATTATAATTCATTCTTACAGTGTGTAGTGCAGCACCACCATATACCAATAAGATTGTTTTGTATATATTATATAGCAGTGATTTTCACAGACAACCCTTAGCAATGTTATATCATGAGTTTTTCATTCCATCTGCACATCGACGTCACGTTGTTTACAAGAAGCGGTAATGGTGCTTCATCGCTGCGTTCTCTTAGAGATGATTTCGTTAAAATCCGGCAAAGCGTGCTGGAATAAAGGAATGAAGGGAAAATCTCTGCCTGGAATTCTTGCAATTCCGGCAATGACACTGACGGGCGTGAACAAGCGATGCGTCGGCGACTTGGTGTTCTGACCAACGAGTCGGCATTCCAAGGGAAACGCTCCGTCAACGCAAACAGAAGAGTGTAAACGAATATACGAATTGAAATACTGAAAACGCTAAATGTACCCATTTCTCTAACCGCCTCCTCACCCTGATGTTTGACCTACCGAAGTGTTGTCGAATACGGGCGTGCATTGTGCGGACTCTCGGCAAACACCACGTTCCTTACTTAGGTCAGTATGTTTTGCTATATAAAACATGTCGCAACCTATACTAGTACATATATATACCTCATTGCTGTCCCCAACGGATCGCAAGCGACTAAACTAGCAGCAGTGCGGTTTATTTAGCTATATTGTGCTTTGATGATGGCTTTATATGTCTCCCTAAAATATTTGGGGCGAAGCTGATGATATTTGAATATTATGAATAGGAGGGGTGCAAGTTATTTGTTGCTTAAGTATATGAGTGGCGGTGTTAATATTGAGTTCGGAACTTTTTACAATGGACTCGAGAACGATTCCGAACTCCAGATGACGTTACGGTCCGATGAAATGGCAGCATACGGTAAACTAATCCGCATTTTGCTGGTGTCGTATAGATTCTCGATTCGAGACTGAGATCTATTGGGTCACTGTGAGGTTCCATTAAGTCATATAGGCGCCGTATGCCACTCAGAACATATCATTACTAGGCTAATCGATCTAAAGATCTCCACTATGCCTGCGACCGAATATTTGACGTCATTTTGCGATCGGACGGCACTGGCACGATACGATTAGTAACCGAGTTTTATTATTCTGACGATTGGAATTATGTGTCTCTCTCTGAGAAAGTACTCTCAATTCTGAACACCGCGCCTGCCATGCCATAACGTCGGGGTGGCGTCGCAGCACATGTGCGCTAATGTATGGCAATGCCATCAGTATCGTTTGGCCGTCGTCAGATCGAATTTTAGTTGGTGTCGCCCGTTGGGATTCGAGCTTTGATTAGGTATGTAAGTAATTCGCCTGGGTTCGTCCTTATAAAGAGCAGGGGTCGGGGTCGTTATTTACGATATATACAACGGGAATAAAGGGCAAACATTTGCTGGTGTGCTTTCTGTGGCGAGTATTGCCGCCCTGCTTGAAGAAAGCAGCAGACTAGGCGGTTGCTCGCTTTGCAAGAAGAGGCAAGGTGGGAGGGGTCGCAGCCTCGTCACTCTATGTCCTCTATTGATCTCCGCGGGGGGCATCTCGATGCCCGGTATGGTGCATCTGCCATTATTTTGAAGTCATCATTGGTTTGCATTTGTCGACCAACAGGTTGGATTCGTCGTGCTATGAGCGACTGGGGAGGGCGAGCCACCAGGATCTGCTTAATCTAGTCCACCCAGCCATCGACGTGTGCAGATGTGTGTCGGCGATTACTGCATCCATCGATCCATCTATCCAAGCTGCATTGCATTGGGTGACATGACACAACGTAGTGATTTTTGTCTAAAACCTAGTGCGACTGGTACACTAATTATAGTGGAACGCGATTTTTTTATATAGTGGCGTACCTAACACGCGAAGATGGCATTGGATTGTCGGGATCTTGTGAATGTGCAATGAATGCCAATCAATTTTTTAATCGGTAGCAAAATTACGGCGTTTCACTATATATTGTACCGGGAGGGCGCGGTCCTCGTCGAGTACTATCGAGGAATGCGTAAATGTTGTCGAGGCATTATGCCTTAAACCCTAATCTCGATGTTACTTTTACTCAAGCAGCATTGACTGATATCCAGGCTACTTAAACCGATATCTAGAGGGCCAAGATGGCCTCGGATCAATATTTGAAGAAGATACTGCAGAAAGGGCCGCTCGAGAACTTGGCAACATGGGTCACCAAATTTTTAAAGGACCTTCGAGGAAACCCCCGGCAGCTCTTTAAGCGAGTTGGCAGATGTAGCAAAGGGTAATAGACAATAATGTAGTAGTTCCACTATATAGTGGAATTGGTATATCAATACACCGCTCGCATAGTGTACAACAACCACTAGGCGGTGTACCAACACCCCATTGCATGTGGTTTTCGGTGGGTGCCCGGTGTGCGTGCCCATGTTCGGTAAATTTCATTCAAAATGTGAGAAAGTAACAGTTGTGTTTTAACACCTAGTGTATAATTCAACCGGTATATGCGTAGATTTATATTATTTACGCGACCTTCAATATTCGGGGGACGAATAAGCATGCTAGCGTGCGAGGTTGCTCGATTGTGCTAGAAATATAGTAATAGAACATCGATGGGACAAACGCACTCAGGGTATTTCCACTATTTTGTAATTCTCTTATGTACCAGGCGTACTCCTGATCACTTAAACATACTTATTTTTTTCTCTTATTTTTCGTTCTTTCGTCATTTTTTTTTAATTTGCTGTTGTGTGTGTTATTTTGGCACTACAACATAATATTCCACTTCATTTATCGAGGCATGGTATTGGCTCTTCGGCCTAAGATTCCATACCGTCAACGGCGATAGTGGGCAATTGTGCTCTGACTGGCACACTTTGGCCTTCGCCCGACAGCCACACGCTTACCCGCACCAATGCACTTGGTTCTAGTGGGGATGTGCTGTGTTGCACACCGCCTTTCTCTGCCTGTCTTGTGTTCCAAATAGCAAAGGACGTGTGCCGCGTGGATTCCCCGCGGGACCACTACCGCGCGCCTCGACGTGCGAAGGTCCGTAGGGGATGGCCTTGACTAGCGACTCAGGTTGATTGAAATCTACTCGATCTGAGTGACGGGAGGACGGCCGCCTGTTCAGGAGCTCTCCAGAGCACACAGAGCGACACCAAATTAAGTCGCGTGCGAGATCAAAGTGGAAGCCGACTTGAGCCACTTCCTCGAAGGCGACGTAGCACGGGATGCCGCGCCGCAGTCAGCACCACTCGGCTTGTTTGGTCTGGAAGGCATTTTTGCATTTTACGACGTATCCTTTCAAAACCATACAGTAGTGCGAGATGTTATTCGAGATGGCGGAGGGCAGCGGGTTCGGATCTACTGGCTACGAAGCCGTGAGGAGAAGTTGTGGAGAATGGCAGGAGCTGCTGCTGAAATAGGCGATCACGTTCCGCAGAATGCGAGCATGATCGTTAAAGCTGGGGTTCAAACTGCCTTTAGAGGAGATAGCGAGAACCTGAAACTCGACCCTGCTGCACTCTTCGAGCGGCTTCCCGATTCGGCAAAATCTGGTCTAGGCATTGAAGATGCGGAAGCTTGGTGCAAATACGTTGTGAGGGTCTCCGGTACAAGGGGGAACGCACGGCTTCAGACAGTGGATTACGGCCTTGCAGAAAATCTGTATGGACGGATACAGCACTTCTTTCCGAAATCAATGTGGATGAAAGACCATAACAAAAGTGGTGGAGAGCATGGGAAAATGAAATTTTGGGCACTTGCAGGGTTGAACGAGGGGTTCCGGTGGATAAAGTACGAGGAAATGTTCCTGACAACCACGCACAAGTTCGGCTTTGAGACCTTTATATTTTCCAAGGGTACGCGTTATCGAGCCGGCTGCCTACATTCATGTGTTCGTAACGCAGCATGCATTACTATACGTGTAGAGATGATCACGTGGTGCATGCTAATATGGTCTGTGTATGCAGCGACCTTCGCTCATACCTGCAGTATGTGTGTTTCACGCTGTGAATCGCTTCGTGTGTAGCCTTGTTTGCCCCGTCACGCCGGGACACGCGTCGTGATTATCACGGTCTGATTTGACAATCGGATGCCTCTGTTGCTTGGCACATATCGCACAATGCGTGGTGGTAAGCCAGAGTGAATACTATATAAAGTACGAGGAAATAACGCGGTTTGTACCACACCTGGACAAACCCTTTGTGCGGAACGCGAGTGAGATATCGCTTTTCACGATCAATCAATTTTTTAATCAGCACGAGCCGGTTGAGGAGCCTTCGAACATCTTACTCGGTGGCGCGACACGCTTCTTCGGGGATTTCGATGCTGAGAACGAGGCCGCTCTGCGGAAGAGAGCGGATCAAGATGCAGATGATGCGACGATTTTATCGCTGAAGCCGGAGACGGGAACGGCGAGCTTTTTTCGTCAGACGCCAGGGGCACGTATCCTGCACGACGGTGAGGAAGTTGTTAGTGGGGTGAAGTATTTGCTGAGGACAGACGTGATGTACAAGGCATTATTTGATTTGGATTAAGATGAAGCGCTTGAAGCGATCACTACTAGAGAGGAGCAGGATTTGATGACGCAGTTGTGCGCATATGTTGAAGCAACGGCGCCAAAGAGGAACATCGCTGAGGTTGAGGAACGGCTGGGCATGCAGACAAGGTCCAAATACGATTCCTGATATTGCTCACGGATGCTGCTTCATTGATTGCACACGCCGAGGAATGTGTAATCGAAGCATTCCTGCGCATTTACTTTTCAAAGTCAGTTGAGATTTGTCCGTGAAGCAATATTCTGAATTCACCGGTTTAGAGTGTTATCTGCGAAATGTATGAGGAGCAACATGAAGAGGCCTTTGCAGAGTATCTCTGACATTTATTATATTGTAAAATATTGTTCCAATAATCACATACGTAATGAATTTTGCTGATAGCTATTTTGTAAGTAACTCAGATGTTTTTCGGTTTGTAAACACCCAGATTTAATCCTTGCCGGCACGGTGCATGGATGGACGTGCTGACGGGGTGGTTGGCACATATCGACTTAGAATAGCTGCGTAAACCTTTAGCGTATCTTACCCCGGACGACCCAGACTGGATGCCTGCGAGGCTGGCTCCCTCGCTTTGTTCAGCATGGAGTTGAGAATCTTCTGCGAGACCCCGGCGCTCAAATAAATGTAGTGTGGATCCAATTGTGATATGTGTGCGGCGGCTTGCACGCGCCTTAATGACCCTCTTCTTGCAGATGTGGGTATAGGGTGTCCAGAGGTTTTATCCAATACAGTTTACATGTATATTATAGAAAGTGAACATATATGCTGCAGAATTAAATGTGAGTTGCTGAACATGATATACACGTATGCCATAATGACTCATACAATACATATATTGTATCGCACACACTGAACGGCATGCTGCGATCGGCCAACAAAAGCCAGCCCACCATCATCCCAGTCGATATGAAAAGCAAATCAAGAGCAGGGCGGGGCCGTGACAAGATACCACAAACACATACATATTCCCAACCCAAATGCAAAGCAGCATGGAAAGATTATCCATTGTATCCATTGTACGCATCCATTGTATCCACGGGATCCATTGTATCGCACACACATACACACACTAAATGCTGCATCTGTATGTAAATACTTGTACATGTATACTTCTACATATTGAGGACCCGTTTGATAAAGCATTTTCTAATTTCTCGTTTTATCATTTCTAATCAACCGCTCTCAAATAACACCCTACTCTGCTGATTTTAACAATGTCTCGATTTCACCGAACTTCGTTTATACATATAATCATACATATCCTATACTAATGAGTGCACAATATTCTTAAGTAGTTCACTTTACAACGCCAAGAGTTAAGCCTAAACAGCAAACTGATTACTTCATGTCTGTTTCCCAGGGGACAGCCATCTTTGGGTCGTAATGCTTCATATGGCGATGAGTGATGTTCGCAACGAGAGAACGCTCAATGTCTTCTTCGCCTTCTGGACGTGTTATCAGCTGCTTGACTGCTGCGCCCTGTATACGCCCAATAGGGCAACACAGTTTCCACTCATAATGTAGTGGACGTGACACTACGAGCTGCACAGTAACATCGGATGTTATCATCTCACAACGCATCTGAGGAAATGAGAAGAAAATGCGCCATCAGAGCAATGCATTTCCTCATTGCGAGATTGCGGGTTGGTCATATTGAATGCGCTTGCAACATCAGGGCAAGGTGGGCTCAGAAGTTTAGCGATGCAGCAGGTCACCTTCAATGCAAAGTTCCCTCCGCCAGTCCGGACGTTTACCCCGACCTGCACAGAGCAAAACTCCAATCATCCGCATCATCGGCAACTGAATGCCGCCACATCGGACCACTGCGGCAAGCAACCTCAGTGCATGCGTACCCATCACGGATGCCGCTTTTCATCGCATGCACATGCTTGAACCTCTCGCTGCACACACCATGTTATTCAAGCACCGCTAAAGGGCTCACTTGCCTGAAAGCAGGCTTTACCTCAATGTATCATTAGGCATAATCAAATAGGCTCAAGCTATGAACCATAAACCTGACGCAGATTTCCGTGTTCGTCACAAGCGAGGCTGCCAGTGTGCTTTATCCCTATACTGAATGGGACCCTAACAACCCATGACTGCCCTGACTAAACCCCTTGAAATGCCCCCCCAAAAGGAACCCATCTAGATCTGAGAGCGTATCGCTACGGTGTGCATCCATGTTGCTGTGTTTGATGACCGGCGGTTCCCAGCGACCACGCGGCCGTCATTCTTTCAGCTTGATTAGAGAACAGGGCACTCTGAGGCTTTGCAGCGAGCCACGTGGAACCTCCAATCATATTACTGCAACATGCGTCGAAGGCCCTGGGGCGTGCTGTTAAAATGAAACCAAGGAGGGAGGGGGATGCATGGAGAGTGGAGAAAATACATCGTCATTGTTTAGGGAGATGAGGATGACGCGGTCCTTGCGAGTGTGCAGCTCGTTTGCCACCACGCAATGCAGATCGTACTTACGAAGGGCCCCAACCGCCTGCAGCGCGACTTCCACCCCACATCATACTTACGAAGGGCCCCAACCGCCTGCAGCGCGACTTCCACCCCACATCATACTTACGAAGGGCCCCAACCGCCTGCAGCGACTTCCACCCCACATCATACTTACGAAGGGCCCCAACCGCCTGCAGCGACTTCCACCCCAACATCATACTTACGAAGGGCCCCAACCGCCGCAGCACGACTTCCACCCCACATCATACTTACGAAGGGCACCAACTGCCTGCAGCGCGACTTCCACCCCACATCATACTTACGAAGGGCCCCAACCGCCTGCAGCGCGACTTCCACCCCACATCATCGAGCATTCATTACCATGGCAGCCCACCATTACCCATCAGAAGCTGCGGCATACCCTTCTCATACGAGGAAGAATACATACCGACCTTCGATCAATGCTGAATCCCGCGCAATGTGTAGTGACGCGTGCTGGAGGCCGAGTCCCGTGCAATGCATCCGGGCCTGCTTACGTATCAGGCTGCGCGAGGAGTCTGGGCTGCTGACAGTGTGCTAAGGTGTTCGACTTGCGGAGGTGCTCGGACTGCTGAGCCGTCCGACCTGCTGAAGCTCGCATGCTAATGAGGCTTCTGGCCTACGAGCTGAAGTATCATGCTTGCTGGACAGGTTTAGGGTTCAGGGAGGCGTACTGGCTTAGGCCGCAGTGTATCGCGCATGGCCGAGAAGCTGCGAGAGGCTTGACAGAACGAACGCACCTTGTACGCAAGAATTTCTTCGTCTGTCTCGAGCTTGAAGGACACGTGGAACGCTTGGGGAGCCCACTCCTTGCGCAGCGCCCCAAGCATCTTCGGCACCTGCCAACACCAGCAGCCACCGAATGGGTCTGAAGCTCTGAGCACGCCCGTAGGTAAACTTGTCGTGACGGACACGAGCTGCCAGGCAGAACGATTTGGTGCCACAACCCCCTACTTTCTGAGTTGCCAGGTGCAACGATGCGCAGCCGTTCCCCCGCCATGCCATGCGCATAAGGGGGCGCAGAGGGGCGCGATGGTAACCCCCGGTGCCCCACTGTGAGCTGCCGGACCCAAAAGCGCGCCCCTCCCCGCCCCCCCCCCCATCGGTCCTTCATGGTGCCATATCTCATGTGCTAAAACTGAATTGGCGAAATTTAAGAAAGTACTATCAGCGAGCTAAAGGCGAGCCATGCCAGTAAGCTATGATGACGTGCACGCCAGCAGGCTGGAGGCAGGAGCCCTTGCACGCTGGAGGGAAAGCCACGCGGACAGCCTGGAGGCAAAAGCTGCGCTAACAGGCTTCACACGGAATCATCACACTGGAGCTGATGGCAGGGGTGCGCCGGCAGGGATGGGGGAGATTCTGTGCGAGAACCAGGTTCGGCTATACAGGGCAGAGGGAGGACGCACCGGGTCTAGATGGAGATTGAGCCCTTCGCTGACGTCCACTTCTTGTGACGCGGCCAGGTCCCTGGACTGGATTTTGTGCTCCGGCTGCGACCCTCTCCCTCCCATTCACACAATCTCTCCCGCGCCCTCCAATCCACACCAGCTCTCCGCATGCCACACACGGAGCTTGAAATGTTGAGGTCAAGCGCTTGAACAGGCCAGCTTCCTCATCAAAATGCCGTGTTCTAAACGACTGCTCAAAATGCCGTGTTCTAAACGACTGCGCAAAATGCCGTGTTCTAAACGACTGCTCAAAATGCCGTGTTCTAAACGACTGCTCAAAATGCCGTGTTCTAAACGACTGCTCTAAATGCCGCGTTCTAAACGACTGCTCAAAATGCCGTGTTGTAAACGACTGCTCAAAATGTCGGGTTCTAAACGACTGCTCAAAATGCTGCTTCTAAAAGATCGTCTACGGGCGATATTGGCTCAATCCTAAAGCGCCAATTCAGCCCTAAATGGCGTTGATCTTCCTGACTAATGCAAGAGCGGAAAGAAATCTGGCTCTGCTGCAACCCTCTTCGTGAGCACCAGGAACAGGGTCTGTGTGACAAGGAGGACGCCAACTAAGTTGCGGTCTGGCACCCTTCCCTAACGAGTCTGGTAACAATCCCTAATTTTGGTTAAATTGGAGCCTGCGGAATTTTAGAGGTTTCTGTGCCGGTAGATCGATCAGAGTTTCCTGAGCCGTTAGATCAAAATCAGCAGCTGAGTTAGATCTAAAGGCTTTACACACGACAGTATTTAGGAGTTCTTTTCTTTTGCCTTCGCAAAAGAACTTCACAAGAAATTTTTCCTCGCGGAGAAATTCTTAGTGCGGCACACTGCAAAAAATTTTACCCCACATTTTAACGTTACTGTGGAAGTTTAAACCCTTGACGACTTACTACAATGAACGATCAAGAAGGTGAGCAAAGCGCGTCGGAGAACAATGCCGGCGCGGCTGGACAACCGGCTGCGAAGTCCGGGATGGAAGTCCTGTTGGAGCAACAGGGCGAAATGATGAAGCTCATGATGAAGCAGATGGAGACTCTCGCAGCGAGAGTTGAAGTCGCGGAGGAGGCGGCAGCGAAAGCCGCTTCGCAGGATGGTGGTTCCGCTCAGAGCGGAGACGCGGAGTTGGAGGCATTAAAAAAGCTCCTGTATGTTCCACACGTTGAAGGGAATCCGTTCCCTGCGAGACCTGCAACAGTGGAGACGGACATGCCGCAGATGTACGACTTGTACAACGACAAGACCTACGACGCCCTCTCCAAACGCACCAACTCGTCCATGCGTTACGAGCAGTTGGTGCTTGCCCCTGCGCTGTCGTACATGCACGATGCGATTGCGTTTTCCGAGGTGACCCTGGACTGGTGTCAAGATGAAAAGGACCCCCCAACGGTGGAGGAATTGAGTGAGCGCGTTTTCGCAGCGCACAACACGTTTAAGGGCGTTTTTTCGCTCCTGAACAACCGTTACACCATGTTGCAGCTCAGAGCGAGCATGGAGTCTGATGCTACGTCGCACGGCGGAGCTGAGGCGTTGCGGGCGAAGTTGGCCTTCATCGAGGAGAAGGTGTACGCAGGCAGCGACGGGTTGGTGAGCGACTCAGTGCTCACGAAGTGGTTGAAGGAATTCGACACCACGAAGGCGAAGGCAGTGATGAACACGCACGCCAAGGCCAGCGCCAAAGTTTCGACTTTTCGTGACCGTCAAGCAGGCAAGGGCAAAGGCGCTGGAAAAGGTGAAGGTGGCCGCGGCAGCGGCAAGGGAGGTAAAGGGTCATGGCTTGGGCGAGGCGCCCAAGCCCAGACCTAACTTTCCCCTCGGGGCGTCCAACGGAAAGAGCCCACCCTACAGGAAAGGGTGCGGAGTCGAAGGGGGGCATGGCGCGCAGCTGGCGCGAACTCCGAGGTGATGGAGTGGATCACCAAAGGGGCCAAGATGCGTTGGGTCGACAAGGCGCCCAAGCCTTTCGATCACGGAGTGTCTCTGGCCGACGCCACCCCTCAGCAGCTGGAGTGGATGTCCGCAGAGACGGAGAGGTGTCTCAAAACGGGCGCATGGGTGCGAGCGAGAAGGCGACGACACGTATCCCGAGTGTTCCTGGTGCCGAAGCCGGGGACGAACAAGTGGCGTCTTGTGATGGACTTTCGCTGGCTGAACGCGCATTGCGTGAAGTCGCGGTGCAAGATGGAGACCCTCAAGAAGTTGCGTCGGCTCGCCAAGCCGAACGACTGGTGCATCAGCTTCGACCTCCAGGACGGGTACCATGTCGTGGGGATCGACCCCGCCTTCCAGGAGTACATGCAGTTCGACGTGCGGGGGGAGTTATTCCAGTGCGGCGCCCTTCCCTTCGGCTGGAACGACTCGCCACGAATCTTCGTCAAGGTCATGAAGGTGCTCGTGGAGTGCCTTCGCTCTCCGAGATCCGCGGAGGATCGGCGGGAGGTGCGGAAGCTGCAAAGCGGAAGCAAGGTGCGACGACGTTGGGCAGTTCGAAGACGAGCTGGAGGATGCGGCCGCGAGGAGCATCAGCAGGGGGCGCGGGTGCTCCCTTACATGGACGACTTCCTGTTGCTGCTAAGCAGCAGGATCGAGGCGCTCAGGGCGCGCGAGCTGACATCTCGGGTCTTGGTGAGACTCGGATTGTCGCGCAACGAGAAGAAGGGGCAATGGGAGCCGACGCAGCTGGTGGAGCACCTCGGGCTCGAGGTGGACCTCAAGGCGGGACAGTTCCGCGTGACACCGGCGAGGCTGCAGAAGATTCACCTGCAGTCCAAGGCGCTTCTCAGCGAGGCGTCGCGACAGCGGAGGTGGCTCCCAGCTCGGAAGCTGGCAGCGTTCACGGGGCTCTGCCAGTCTGTGTATCTGGCAGTCCCTCCGGCGAGATTGTATCTCAGGGAGCTCCACTTCGTGCTCTCCACGAGGCGGGGATGGGGCGCGAAGGTGAAGCTCACACGGCAGGCGTGGAGCGACATCGAGTGGTGGCTCAGGCTGCCGGCTCAGAGCCGGTGGAACGGTCGCAAGATCTGGCGCAGCCCCACGAGAGCGAAGGTGCACACCGACGCGTCTCTGTTCGCATGGGGCGGGGTGCTGAACCTCAAGCACGCGGCAAGAGGATTCTGGTCCGACGAGCTACGGCATCTACACATCACGCACCTGGAGTTGGAGGCCGTGTACAAGACGGTGCAATCCTTCCTGAGAGAGCTCACCGGCAAGGTGGTGCGCCTCTACTGCGACAACCAGGCGGTGGTGGCCATGCTCTCGCACTTCACGTCGCGCAACCCGGAGCTGATGCGGCGGATGCGGCGCCTGTGGATCCTGCTGGACTTAAACGACATCGAGCTCCAGGCGAGGTACATCAGAAGCGAGGCAAACGAGTGGGCCGACCGCTTGTCTCGGGACCGGGACCTGGACGACTGGCGGCTGAACCGCAGGTGGTTTCAGTGGGCGGAGCGGGAATGGCACCAGCACACCGTGGACCGCTTCGCCTCGGAGCTCTCCGCCCAGCTGCCGCGCTACTACGCACAGTGGCACGACCCGGGGTGCGAGGGCGTGGACTCTTTGGCCTTTTCCTGGCTAGGAGAGGTCAATTGGGTCAACCCCCCGTGGTCCCTCCTCGACGAGGTGGCGCACAAGCTGCGGGAGGAGAAGTGCGCCGCCACGGTGGTGGCGCCCTACTGGCCGGGGCAGATGTGGTTCCAGCAGCTGGAGGCCATGGCCGACGAGGTGGTGATCTTGCCCCGGGGCAGGGACCTCTTTACTCCCAGCCGGCTAGGAGGGTCCGAGCTGCTCGGGGCCTCAGGCTGGGACGGCATCATGTTCCGCATCTCCGCCTCCCGGTGAGCCATTACCTGCAGGATGGGAGGCGGGCAGCCGGGCAGGCGCCACAGGCGGGGCTGGCGAGTGGCCTCAAGGTGAAGGTGTACTGGCCCCAGGATGATGCCTGGTACACCGGTACCGTGGGTGACACGGGGTCGGACGGCCTAACCCACATTGCCTACGAGGATGGTGACAAGGAGGACCTGGACATGAGCAAGGAGAGGTATGAGGTGCTCCCGGCAGCGGTGCAGGAGGTGACTAGCTGGGATGCGGCGCTTCAGGAGCGCTGGAGAGGAGAGTTGGGGGACAGCTCCCTCACTGAGCTGGCAGTGCAGATGCAGGGGGCAGCATTGGGCGGCAAGACGGTGGGCAACTACCGGCCGAAGGCTCGGGCCTTCATGGCGTTCTGTGAGGCGGAGGGCAGACAGTGGCTTCCGGCAACGGGGGCCACGGTGAGGCTGTACATTGCTCACATGCTGGACAAGGGCACGGTGCAGGCGTCCAACATGCAGCCCTACCTATCCGCCATCAACAACTACCACGAGGACATGGGGTTCCCCGGGCCTGCCAGGGGCCGGGCGATCTCCAGAGCAGTGAAGGGCATGGCCCGCCTCCAGGTGCAGGCGGCTGAAGCCGCGGGTGAGGAGCAGACGGTGCGGACCTGGCTGCCTGCCAGGCATGTCTCGGCAGTGCACGCGCACGGGCTGGGGCTGGAGCCGGTGGGCCGGGCAGCTACGGAGCTGCTCAGGGCGTGCACCTACGTGGTGTTTGCCTTCGTCACCTTCGGCCGGCCGGAGACGGGCGTCTCCATGCGCAGGGAGCACATCAGCATCACAGGTGAGGACATCTCCGTGGTTCTCCACAAGGAGAAAGGCAGGGGGCACGTGCGCCTCAGGAGGAGGCTCACCATCCCCGCGGCGGGGGTGGCGGGGCGTGTGCAGCTCCTGCAGCACTGGCAACAGGTGCGGGATGCCTGTTGGGGGCATCGCCCGGTGACGGGCTCGGAGGTGCAGGGCAGCTACTGGAGGCTGCCGTGGGAGCAAGGAAAGCTCCAGTCGGCGCAAGCTAATGGCTGGGTGCAGTTGGCATCGGGGAAGCTTGGGTGTGTCCCTCCGGAAGGGGGACACTTCTCTGGCCACAACACCCGCAAGGGGGCTTGTACCTGTGCCAGGGCTGTGGGCGCGGCGCTTGAGAAATGCTGCTTCCTGGGCGGCTGGTCTCAGCTGTCCTCTGCCATCCACTCCTACATTGACCCGGCAGCTGTTCCCGACGAGCACATGGAGAAGTACTTCGGGTGGACCACTCCGAGATGGCGACAGCAGCAGCAGCGGCAGCCTGGCACGGAGCAGTGTGCCTAATGATCTCTGTTACATGGCAATGAGATGTGAAGAGCAAAAGAAATGGTTAAATTGGAGCCTGCGGAATTTTAGAGGTTTCTGTGCCGGTAGATCGATCAGAGTTTCCTGAGCCGTTAGATCAAAATCAGCAGCTGAGTTAGATCTAAAGGCTTTACACACGACAGTATTTAGGAGTTCCGCCCGTGGGAATCCGCAGCTCTGTTCTTTTGCCTTCCCTACCCACCCAACCCAAAAGACTCTAAACATTTTGCCTTAGAAGCTGTGCATCAGCCTAAAAAGCATGTGAAGCTGTGAATCAGCCTAGAAAAGACATTCCAAAAAGAGATTTTCTCTCACACACTTAAAAAGCATGTAAGAAGAAAGCTATTTTTAATGAAATGCTATGCAGTGTGCCTGTTGGCAATGAGATGTGAAGAGCAAAAGAAATGTCTACAATTCACCCGAATGTTGGCGCAAGGCAAGGCACTCTTCAACCAGGTGTCGGCAGGGGTGCTATATATGCACCACGTCCGAGTCAAATGGAGCCACAGCATCGAGGGGAGCTGGCAGCTGATGGCATGCCAGATATGGCCCGCGACCGGGGCACTGGTGTTGCCAGCGCTGCATATGACAGATATGCCGCGCGACCGGGGCACTGGTGCTGCCAGCGCTGCGTATGACAGATATGCCGCGCGACCGGGGCACTGGTGTTGCCAGCGCTGCGTATGACAGATATGCCGCGCGACCGGGGCACTGGTGCTGCCAGCGCTGCATATGACAGATATGCCGCGCGACCGGGGCACTGGTGCTGCCAGCGCTGCATATGACAGATATGCCGCGCGACCGGGGCACTGGTGTTGCCAGCGCTGCATATGACAGATATGCCCCGCGACCGGGGCACTGGTGTTGCCAGCGCTGCATATGACAGATATGCCGCGCGACCGGGGCACTGGTGTTGCCAGCGCTGCATATGACAGATATGCCGCGCGACCGGGGCACTGGTGTTGCCAGCGCTGCGTATGACAGATATGCCCCGCGACCAGGGCACTGGTGCTGCCAGCGCTGCTTATGACAGATATGCCCCGCGACCGGGGCACTAGTGCTGCCAGAGAGGACCATGGAATGTGCCGGCAGCAGGAGGGGTTACCAGAGAGGTCCACGGAATGTAGAAGTCGGAGACGGCCGCCGCGAGGTAGAACATCGCCTTCGCACCGCAGGGCCGCAAAGCTTTCCCCAACACGCGCAAAAGCTGCGCTCCCACGCCCTCTGTATGTGGTCAATCTCCGTCAAACGCAGAGATGATATTAGTACTGTCCTCCGCATACTGGTCAGCACGTTCACGTCGACTCGCTCCCGGATCGCTAGCTGGAGGAACTCGCTCTCGCCTTCGCTTGACATGCTCCAGCAGTCAACTCACAAGGGTATATAGATGGACTTTTGTTCAGAAATTGAACCCCACGTACAAGATTCGCTTCATGGTCGGTACAAAGCAAAGGTTGTGTGACTCGGGGCGTCTCAGATCTTAGAGCTTTTACGCACTGAAGCATCTTTCACGAACCAGTTGCTGTAAAAGGAGGTAGCGGGCGGAGGGTATGTACGACTTGCAGAGCGTCAGCTAAGGGAGCTGGTGGGAGGCATGCTCGAGTCGCATGGTGCCAGAGGAGGCAGCGGGTGGAGGGCAGCCGTAATGTAGGCGGCTTCAGCGCAAGGCCGGGTGGTGTAGGGCAGTGACATAGTCTCGCGGGCGCGTCGTGACGAAGTCTTGCGGGCTGGAAATACCTGTAGGTACTCGAACACGTTCTCGAAATTCACTTTAAGCAGCGTGTTACTCCGCTGTGTCTCCTGCAGCTGCAGCACGGCGCGCCGCAGCGCGGGGGCGGCCTCCGGGAGCGCCTGCGCACGCCAGCTCGCGAGACGTGCACCGCTCTCAGCACTGCAGTTTGAAGCCGACCCATAGCCTGCTCCCGCTCACGCCGAGATCGAGGCGAAGGTCTTGCTCAACCCTAAGCACGCTGCGTGCTCTAAGACAAACCGAGGCTGTTACCCAGAAGCTGCTTCACTCAGCCTGCTGGTACAAGGGGAGAAGGATGAGGCGGGCAACCAAATAAAAAGGATAGAAAGCGTGAACACTCCACGCTCAACCCCGCGCAAACCCGTGCGCTGTACAGCCACGGAAGGCATGCGTTATCTGCACGTAACAAGGCCAGTTCACATAAGTATTGTAGTGCGATGAACACCAAGAAGCCATCGCGACGGCTCGGGCAATGCAGCAGAGAGACCAACTTAGGGTTCCTGACAGCGCGTGTGTTGAAAGCATACCTCCACGTGGAAATCTTGCGGAGAGGCCGCCAAGCACTGCAGGAAGCTGGCGCCCTGGGGAACACTGCGCTCGAAGGGCTGGCAAGAGTTGGTTCGATTCAGCATAATGACAGCGTATCCCTGCTCCAGAAAATACTCTGTTGAGGCGGCGCCGCGGTTACCTGCGATAGTGCGGATTCCCTCTACTCCGTTTGTGCTCTTTCGCCCGTCGCGATCGGCGATCAGTAAAGAAGACGCAGTAATATGAATGGTGACAAGCGGCCGAGAAACAAACCTGCGCTGAAGTTATCGATGAAGCGGACGCAACGCCTCTCGAGAGGAACAGTTGTGCCTCCTGATGTGACGACCACTACGGGGCGAGCTTTACCTTGTTGATCAACTGAGGAAGCGGCCCAAGCCCCCCGTGAGTCAAAGGGGGGGGTGGGAAAACGGGAGCGTGGAGCCATATGACCCACGTGCGTTCACGTCTTTCAAAGGTTAGACGCCGCATACATTTCTGGGAGTCTCGCAGTATTACGTGGTCACCGCAGGGAAGCATACGAGGCTCACTTAAACCTCAAGATCCTAATTGCTTCATGTGGCGTTCCACAGGAAGGACGCCCCGAAAAGTTCCCGGAGCCACACTTCACGTGGCAAGTGATGGGGAGGACACCACGTGAACCCCCGGGATTCTAGGGCTTAGCACGCACTTGGTTGATTTGCGGAATCGTTGTATGGGACCCAGCCATGAAAATTGATGAAGTCCTGTATGCGTTTCAGCTCTTCTTGCCCCTTCGGAAACGGCGGGCAATCCTGCATGCGGAAATGCAGCCAGCGCAGTGATAAGGCAGAGTATACTCAACAGAAATCTTGTGAAAAACTTTCCACGTTCAACAAGGTTCATCGTTTACTGCCAAGCAGTTTTTAACCGCAAACAACTTGTAGTGTACACAGTGTGACAGGACAACGGTTTGATTAAATGGACACCTCTCTGAAAAAGTCGATCAGTTTGCGCGGTTCAGGATTTGCCGCTGGTTGCGAAGAAGCGTCTGGCTTCGCCTCGGAAAAGTTCTGTGCAGGTAGTCTGGGAGCGGGGCCACGCTGATCTCTGTACTCTGGCACATCGATTGGCGGAGGATCGCCGTTGATGTACGTTCCAAGTGCCTGGAGCCAAGCCATCGGACTCTGTGAACTGGCGGAGGAAACGGGAAAGGCGTTTTTCACGTCCCTGGTCTGACTACGATATTGGCCGCGGTTTTTTTTTATCACACCCGCCTCTTTCTTCCTAACACCTGACCAGCACTGGTAATATCAAATATGTCCTTCCGCTAGCATAGCGCACGGGCACATCAGCACGGCAGCGGCACGACAGGGGGAGTTCATTACGATCATAAACGCTGCTCGCATGCATGCGCTCCCAGTATAGGATACCGTGGTCGGAATTCCCGATCGATCTCGATTTCTTTCCGAAGCGATCATGTTCAGAAATGTTCAGAAGAGTTGCGCCAGTGCGAAACTCAACAGAGCCAAAGTTTCAGTGCGGAACTATAATGAGAAGTTCATGGTTTAGTGGCTACTCCACTAAAACATAAAACACGTGCTGTGTCACTTTGCTTAAATGCGAGCATGTATGCATTTTCACACATATATCGTATACACAAGTTCATAAATATATATGCATTCATATGCGATGGTCTCAACCAAGTTTTACGCTCTCATGCTTAAGATTTGGTTGCGATTTGTGGCACTTCGAGCTTCGTTTTCGAGCTTCTCAATTTTTCATTCCCGCTGAAATCGTGACAAATCGTGCTTTTGGACGCTACCACTGTGTTCCCCACCTTCTAAAACCCTTAAGTCTTAGAGGACATGCGTAACCGCGTGGTACCAACTCACCTCAATCGTGCATTTCACCAATTATTCTTTTGAGCCGCTCCGGCGGCCATTGCGAGAATTTGGTCTCCAAACTTGGAACGCATAACTATCACCCAAATATTGCACAAGTACTGTGCAATATTTGGGTGATATACCTTGTGGTGTGTCGGTTTCACGCTCACAACGCAACGTGAATTCGTTTGCGTTTTCCATCCGGATACGAGGGACTTGAAATAGCCTAACAAGCCTTGTTCATCTTCGCGGAGCGCGTGATGCAAGGCACATTGGGTGACTTCAAGAGTTGTTTCTACTTCGCAAAGCATAAAAGAACACAATATATCCTTTCACAGGCCCAAAATGTTCAGGACATGCAGGCGCAAAAATCATCCAGATTTCCAAGGCTAGGGTTTCCCCCAGGCCTGAGCGTTGACCATTTTCCCAAGTAGGTCAACGCCCGTAGTGGTTGATCCAAGGGTCGAAATCCATTTCCGAGACCTGTTTTTAAGGGTGCCGCACCCCACTTTATGTCCTTAGCCGCGAGGAAATCTTCATTTGAGAAAGTTGACATCGACCTCGGTTTCCTATCCAGCCGACGCACCGAAGGTGTCGACATCCTGATCCTTACAACAGCGAAGCCCGCTTTAGCCTCCCCCTACGTATGACAGGACAAATTTGAAATTAAAACTGTCCTATAGCTATACAATGCCGGCGCAAAAGTCCCGATCGTTGCCGCGCCCCTCTCCTCCACCACGAACAATAGGCGTTGTGGAGGCATACAACAATAATCCATTATTATAAAAGGCTAATAATATGCATAATAATAAGCAATAAGGCTTATAATAAAAGTTATTATTATAAGGCTTATGATAATAGTTATTATTACAAGGCTTATAGTAATGAGATGTTTGCTGGAAATGACACGGTGACTGTCATTATGGTCACCTGTCATATCCGTAATCAGACTCGGTGTCCAGCCGTGACAAGCAGTTCACATGCTATTTAGCCCTCGAGTCCGTATGTCTCTGCCCTTCTAATAACATAATATCCGAGTATGTAGCCCGCTACTGCTTTCCGACCTGCTTAGACCCTCTGTCCACTGGTAATATTATTAACTCACGTTATAATATCCAGTAGGTTATGGTCCCACTTTACGCTTGCGTCTCGTCTTTGCAGGTTGGTTCGTTTCTTGCGTGGCTTTCGGGTATCGGCGGATTCTTACCGTTCGCGGTATTATTCTTTGCTGGAATCTGTATAGGCAGCCCTGACTGGGAGTCCCGGTGCAGGCCCCTATGACAGACCCCTAGGACCAACACTGGACTGCTGACTGATCTATAGGTTCGTACTGTGACACACGTTGTGTCACAGGTAGGCTAGTATCCGAGACCGTTGCGAGACCGTTCCGGGTATTTATAGCTTAGGGTTTATTATCTTATCATAGTTTATCCACACAGTTCGGGACCCTCTGATATCTAGTGAACTAGGATATTCCGGTAGGTCGTGGCCCCATCCACGCTTTATTCCACTTGCTAGTTTGGCCATGATTGGCTAAACGGCCGCTCGGAGAGGTGGTGCGCGTTTGCGCGTTTGGGCATTAGTGGGAATTATGAGATGAGCGGCTTGCGGTGAGCGACTTTGAGCCGCAGCTATGGGGTGCCGGCTTGGATTGGGTTTCGTCGTCGCAATGTTCATTATTCGCGGTTCTCTGCTCGCTCTGATCCCGCCTGCTGCCGTGTTTTGGGCTGGTGACCTTGGCACCTTTGACTTCGACGACATCTTCCTTCGCCCCTCGCTAGCATGGCCCGACCGCTCGTTCCGTGTTCGTGACGTCGCATTTTCTCCGCGACCCTACCCAAACGTGCTGCAGCGTACCGCCTCCCCTCAGGTTTTTCTAGAGATGGGAGTAACAACAAGATCGAAGAAGTCCCTCACGAGGGACAGTGACATCGATGCCTCTTTGAGGTTAATCGACGGGGTGCGGAACACACCGACGGCAGCTACGCCTTTTGTTCCTACCCCCAACCCTGCATCGAACGTGGACGAGGACGTGGCCGTCAGACGTTACCTGCAGGAGCAGTCCAAGCTCGTCGACGAGATCTACAAGGCGCGGCTCCATCGGGCTTGGGCCAAGAGTATCCGTGAGGATATTCTTGGTGACAAGAAGCACCATTTTCGCGGTACGGACGACGCTGGCCTTCTCTCCGACCTGGTGGTGCAGCTGCGTACGGAGTTTCAGTCGGCCGGGCTGGAACTGTGTGCCTTTGACCTCGACGACCCTCTGGCGCCCGTGGTCAACAAGGTGAATGGACTTCTCTACGACGTCCTTGCCCTGGTGATCGAGAAGCACAGCAACGCGTTCGTCTGGCTGACTGGTACCGATTCTTCGACTGACCGAGATGGACGGCGAGCTCTCGTCGACGTCATCAAGGGCTGTGTACCGGTGGCGCTACGAGAGTCGCAGCAGGAGGAGCATGCCGCGTTGCGTTATCCCGCGAACGTTGACCCGCAGCCGATCTTGGCTAAGGAACAACGTTTGGTGCGGGATAACCGGGCTTCTGACTGGACACCGACCGAGGCCACGAGGAAATTAAGTCTCTACACCCGACTCGACCCAACCTTCTACGCTGCGGTGAAGGTCCGCTATCCCATGGCCGCCGACTTGACTCAGGTGTCGCTGGTTTCACTCCGTGCCATGGTTGTGGAGATTTGCCAGGCGCAGACGGGCGGGGGGAAGGTGGCTTCGGGCGCGGACGGCGTCTCCGCGCACCTTTCCAGCAGCGAGTACGACGCCCTTCTTCAGAAGATCACGGAGCTCAAGGAGCTCGTTCAGCGGCAACAAGGTGAAGCCGCTCCGGTTGTGCGTCAACAGCGGGAGCGGGTGCAGCAGCGGCAGCGGCAGCAGCGGGGGCAGCAGCCGCGAGGATTCCGTGTGGGGACCCACAAGGCCCCGCCGGTGGGATTCGACCGCGACGATCAACGAGCCAAGCCGTTCTGCGGTAGGTGCAAGAAGGCGGGCAAAGGTGAGGCGTATCACTTCTACCGCGACTGCCCGTTGGGCGGGCGCCAACACCCGCCCACCTCTGCCGCGGCATTTTGCGTTCCCATCGACGAGGAGGACGCAGAGGGGGTACACGCGCTCGCCATGTGTGCATTGTTCCAGCAGGCGGCGGATGACGGGGCGGATTCATTCGCGCGTGCGGCGGCCGTGTACGGGCCGCCCGCGGTGCTTTGTGCGGGAGCGGTGGGCGGCATCGACATGTCCGCTTACGGCTTCACCGTGGAGGAGCGGCCGGCTTCCGAGGGAGATGACATTCTCCGCCGGCTCGACGATCTTGCCGCGGAGGTTCACTCCGCGGCCAACCCGCAGGTGCATTACACTCACGCATCTTTCCCACCCCCTGCCGGCATCGGGCAGGGGGCTTCGGCTCTGGTGTGCGGGCCGGTAGCGGGTCATTTTTGTCGCACCGATGGTCATTTTTGTCGCTGTCGCAAGAATATTCCTTTGTCACAGGCTGCGACAAAAATGACCAATAGGTCCTTTTTGTCGCAGGCTGCGACAAAAATGATAAAATGGTCATTATTGTCGCAGAAATTTATTTAGAATTGTAAAATTTTAACAAAACAAACCAGTGGGCAAACACACAGCCGACGCAACGGTTATATTCGTTAATTAATAATAACAACCCTACGAAAAACATCCTCGGATGTACACACAGCATGAATAGAGCATGCACACAGCAAGCGAAATGCATGATGCCGATACAAATGTTCTAATATTACAATACTTACATTGCTTTTACTAAGACTCGAGTTGCGACAATTACAAAACGAAAGCTAGTTGTAAATCTACGCCTTTGTAGGCCGCTCGTCTTCGATCTCGGCCGAAAGCTCCGCGTACTACACCGAATACGAGTTCCTGCAGAAGTCGAAATCTGCGGAGTCAGTCACAGAATAAATAATAAATCATCAACGCCGGTGACTAAACCATACTTGCAACTAACAGACAGACGTGAAGAATGAAAGTAACAAACGGAAGACAGGATAAAACGACACGATGACGCACGAGATCCTGCAAAAAACAGCACGCTAGTCAGCAGAAATGTTGGGAATCGAACCCAATCCGAAGGCCAAGATGCGCAACGGGCTCCAAGCATTCCCAAAACTAACGAAAGAACTGCTATGACGATTGTCGAATGAGCGTGCTGTCCTGCAACAGCAGCACTGCTGTCGCCGAAACGAAACGCATGCTATCCTGCAAAAAACAGCGCGCTAGTCAGCAGAGGTGTTGGGAATCGAACCCAACCAGGAGGGCAAAACGCCTAACGGGCTCCAAGCACTCCCAATGTTAAAACGAATAAGCATGCGAGTCGCCAACAACGCACGAGATCCTGCAGAAAACAGCACGCTAACCTGCAAAAATGCCGAACCTCACGGGCAGATTGCCCAGAGCTCCAATCAATCCCGGCGTAAAACCGAAAAATAAAATAGCAAACAGTACTGAAGGAAACAACAACGAATACTAGTCAGAAAACAACAAAACACAGAAGTATGCAGGGGTTGGTCGGTGTCGGCGCCTGAGAATAATGTGTTGACGGCCGCGGAAAGGATAGTTGTTCAAGATGTGACGCTACTATCTCAGGATCGAGTGAGTACAGTATCCCCGGGGGTGTCACAGTGACGTGGCAGATCATCAATATTGTGACCAATTGGCATCCGAATTTTCTGGTGGCCGTGACGCGGACTGTGACGCAGTCGAAAAACAGTCGACTGGAGGGCTGCTGTGACACTGGATCTTCTACATCCTAGATGCTTGCGACGGTCTTGTGACACTTCTTGTGACAGCCCCGCGATTTGATTTCCGATGCAGATTTCCGATCGATCGAGCGGATTTCTGTGAATTTACTGATCGTGCGGTTTGTCGACGGTTCGATCGTTCGGTCGACAAATAGTCGACTGGAGGGCTGCTGTATCTTCGACATCCATGCGACAAACTAGATTCGGTTTCCGATGCGGATTTCATTTTTTTATGATCGAGTGGTCGGTCGACGGTTCGATCGTTCGGTCGACAAACAGTCGAGGGAGGGCTGCTGTATCTTCTACATGCCTGCGACAAAAATTAGATTCGGTTTCCGAGTCAGATTTCATTTTGACTGATCTAGCGGTCGGTCGAAGGTACGATCCGTCGGTCGACAGACAGTTGCGACAACCTGAAGTTTAAAATTTTGGATGACGAAAATTTTTGGGGCACCTTAACACTGTTCGAACGACGATGTCGAATTCATGTCTCCATTTATTTTCTGAAAACCTTCTTTACCTCTTTAAGGGAACGAACAGAATTCACGGTTTTTTTGAGAAGATTCTGTTCGGTGGTCTCGCGACAAAAGAATATTCTGCGACAGCGACAAAAATGAACAGTGGTGCGACAAAAAGGACCAGGTACCGTGCGGGCCCGCCGCAGCGGTGGCCACACCGGAGGAGCAGGTTCCGGCAGGTGGTGCGGCGGCATCGGCATCCGCCGTGCCGGCCCCTGCTATGCCTGTCTCGCAGGGAAAGGATGTGAAGCCCGCGCCACTTCAATCGGCGCGGGTGACCACCACAGCGGACGCGGACGGTGAGTTCGCTGGGTTCGTTCAGACCGTGAACCACGCCGCCATCGGACAGGTTGATCTCACGGGTTACGACACGGACGATTACGAGGACCTCGCTGACGGCAGCTTCGTCGTGAAGCCGAGGGCTTCGGCCGTCTCGGCAAATCACTCGTCGACGCCCGCGGCCCGAGCGCCTCACTCTGGTGGTGCTCTGGGAGATTGGCATGATGGTACTCCCCGCAGCCACCGCTGCGGAAAGCCTCCGTGGGGCTTCCCCGCCCACGCGGGCTTGTGGGGGATGCCCTTCCTTCTTTCCTTCATTCTCTTGATCTCTGTCATGGGGGTTGGAGCTGCCACCTATACGGTGGCCAACGACATCGACCCTGTGCAGGTATCGGGCCTGGCTGCGCCGCAGCCTGTGCTGTGCAGGAGTGAGGAGTCACCGCTTGTCACGGTGCCATGTGCCATCCCGCCTCGTCTCCACCGGCGGGTGCAGAGGCGGCGGGGCCCCTACATGGCTCCGGTGCCGTGGCATCCCGGGCCACCGCCGCCTGGCATCTTATTTGAGGACGGTCCTCCGTTGTCGCCGGCATCGTCTTCGGATGACAAGGCGCCACCTTCGGGCAGCACTTGGCAGCACCCTGGTGCGGTGCAGCCTCCCGTGATCGACGAATCAGCAACTCCGGCTCCGTCAAATTCTCTGGCGAATGATTTTTCAGGAATCGACACCTTACACTTTGGCCGCCCCGTGTTGCTCCGCCGTGCTACTGCGGGCTACTACGGTGCTCATTGTGGTGACGGTGCTCCTCTGACCTTTGACCCCGAGTAGTTATATTTCTGGTTCTGGCAGTACACCACTTTCATGGTGGTGTGCTGAGATGTACTTTGACCTCGACACGGTCTTCAATCTGCTTTATGCTTTTGCTTTGACACCTTTGAACTCTTCAATCTGACTTGCTGGCGCAGAGCTTTTCAGTAGTTTAGCAGGACTTACATTGCCTGTATGGTTTCTCTTGTGCCGGCTAGAGGGTTTCAATTTGTGTATCAGAATTGCACAGTTGAATTAGCAGTTAGGCTTGTCACCTAGCTCCTGCCCTAACTTATCTTAACATTCTGACTCTCCTAGACAGTCACCACCCACAGTGCTGGGGTGGTGTGCTGGAATCTGTATAGGCAGCCCTGACTGGGAGTCCCGGTGCAGGCCCCTATGACAGACCCCTAGGACCAACACTGGACCGCTGACTGATCTATAGGTTCGTACTGTGACACACGCTGTGTCACAGGTAGGCTAGTATCCGAGACCGTTGCGAGACCGTTCCGGGTATTTATAGCTTAGGATTTATTATCTTATCACAGTTTATCCACACAGTTCGGGACCCTCTGATATCTAGTGAACTAGGATATTCCGGTATTCTTTGCGCTGGGACGTGATCTACATTGAGCCTGCTGGGACGTCGGATTGACCGCCCTGTACGACCAGTTGTTTCCTCTTTGGGAGCACGCATCTTTCGCTGCCTCTTTCTTTGGGTTTTTTGTTATCATCTTTGTCGCGGCTCTCATTAGGTCGCGGTTAGAGCAGAACTTCGTGGAGGCCAATCACGAGTTAAAATTCCGTTTCGCACAAGATCGTTTTATATGTTTACGTTGGCATTTCAGGCTTTGGAGAGAGCGTTGCAGCGACTATAGGGATGGGTGTCTCCCTGTGGTTCGTGATTATTTTTCGGCTTCGTTCGACGACTCAGCACTGCATCCTACATTGCATTCATTGCGTGATGCCGTTTTGTTTCTTGTTCGCCTTCTCGGATTCCCGCGTTTTAAGTAATTTGGAGCGTTTGGTTTTGCGTTGCTTATCGTGGTTTTCTCTCTCGCTATTGGAGGAATGGACGAATTCTGTGGCCTTGCTTTCTATCGGGCAGTTTTCTCCGCTGGGACCTCTGGCGTTGGCATGGTTTATTTTTTTTATGACTCGTGGACTTATGGACTCGTGGTTATCTGGGCATTTGTTCACCATGTGGGTGGTGCTTTGGCGCTGTTGTTTCATGAATCTACTTCGCCCTTCATCATTTGGTGGGCTCGAGACTATGCGGAGAGGTGGCATTTCTCCGTGGGCTGTATCGCTGCGTTTGGGTGGTGCTTGTTCAGAACATTCCTTTTTTTTTTTCGTTGGCGTGTAGCATCGTTGGCAAGAGTGGTATATCTTCGGTCGACGTTCACACCATTTATTACCAGCTAGCTCTCTATTCGACCACACGACCTCGTTGACGTCTCGGGATTACTGTATTTCACACCAACGAATGGCGATACACCTTTCCGGTCTCTGGCATGTACGACCACTACTTTGACGACTCGCCTATGGCACGGCGGGCAGGCGTTGATTTCGTTGGTTTCATCTTTCTTTTGTTCTTTGCTACATTCTTGAATCACAGGTGTTCCGTGGCTTTCGCAGTCGGTGGTGCTTGGACAGCATCACTCGCCAGCTTCACAATGAGGATCCTTTGTTTTCAACGGACACAGTAGTAGATGAATGCTTCAATCTTAGATTCCATATTCTGACATGCCTTGGCCGCGAGCTCCGGCTCGTGCATCTTGCATCTCACTTAACTGACTCGCAAAATGACTTATCCCTGACACATTTAGCTAGCCAGGGTGGTGTTTGTCACTCGTGTCTGTCCCACCTCATCTGAGGTGGTGTGCTGGAAATGACACGGTGACTGTCATTATGGTCACCTGTCATATCCGTAATCAGACTCGGTGTCCAGCCGTGACAAACAGTTCACATGCTATTTAGCCCTCGAGTCCGTATGTCTCTGCCCTTCTAATAACATAATATCCGAGTATGTAGCCCGCTACTGCTTTCCGACCTGCTTAGACCCTCTGTCCACTGGTAATATTATTAACTCACGTTATAATATCCAGTAATGTTCACGGTTTTAACCGAGATTGTTTTTACGGAGTACAGGTAGAGTGAGACTTCGAAGTCTCGAATTTCGACCGTGGTCTCGACTCAGATTCGGATTGCACTGAATGTCCGACTGACACGCGGACAGGTATATTCCATGGTGTCGCGAGACCTCGGTTAACTTCGAAGTCTCGTTTTTCGACCGTGGTCTCAGAATTTCGACCGCGGTCTCAGATTTTCGACCTGCTGAACTGTCGAACTGGAACGGACTGGTGACACACCGACAGGTCTGTCTTCTGAACAAGAAGTTTTCAGATCTGCTCCGGATGACAGTCATACTGCCTGTCATCCTACACTGATCAGAAAACCATCAGTTTTCGAGTTCGAAATCTACGTGAAATTTTCCACGCGCCGGATATCGTTCCGCGATGTATGTCATCTTTTTTTATGGAAAAACGAGACTTCGAAGTTACGTTGTTGTCCGCCCCCCCCCGGACAACGAAAACGTAACTTCGAAGTCTCACTCACGTAACGAATCTGATCGCGTCCACGCGTCTTCCGACGTGGACCAAATATTCTGTCGTTAACCGAGATGATTACCTCGGTCTCACTTTTCGACCGAGAAGATGAGACTTCGAAGTCTCGAATGCCTGACCACGGTCTCGTTCGTGATTTCGGTTGCAGTCATCATACGGGCCACTGAATGGCCGAATTTTGAATTCCGATGCTCTCATTCGCCCGACAAGTTTCGACCGAGAAGTTAGAAATCATCTCGGTTAAAACCGTGAACATCTCATAATACAACCTTGAAGACCGTGACTATGATTATAGGCCTTAGTGTACCGGTGTAAGATAAATGCCCAAGGGTCGGCGCTCGCGAAGTTTTACGATACGATCACTCACGGGGGACTAGATATCTAGTATCGCCCCCTGTATGACATTCCTCGATGCATGTGACAGATGACTGCATTATTCGGCTCGAGACCGCGAGTCACAGCGATAGAGACCGCGAGCCACGTGTTAGAGTACTCGCGCATTACCGTAGCCGTACTCGTACAGCTTTACACAACGCACGTAGCATAAGCTACTTAGACTCTCTTACTCTCATATGTTATATCTTTTACAGTCACATATCTCACGTTTCAGCCTCATATTTTTGCTTACAACGATAGTTATAAAACACCGATATACAAAATATTCTACCCTGTATGTGTTTCAAACTATCTATTAGATCTATTATATCGCCCTGATCGCGATCTGATCGTCGTTTAGGGGCGCGATACGACGAATCTTGGGCAATTTATGCAAGCAATTAACGAGCTGATCGCGATCAGCTCGCGAGCACGCACTGAAAATCGGGTTTTTTCGCGCGGGCGGTAGGAGGGCGGTACGATGAGGGCGGTATCGGGGCGATATGAGGGCGGTCGATATAAGGGTGCGGTGAGATATCGGATTTATCGGTTATCGTGCAACACACTATTCGATGAAAATGATATTCTCATGTGAAAATGATATTGCCTTATTTACCTCATGATAGGATTAAAAAGCCGCATTTTAACAGTCAAGAACATGCAAGTGCAGGTTGTGCATTAGATTTAATGGTTTTTATGGTACAAAATTGAGGTCAAATGCACTTTTTCGAAATCTAGGAGGAGTGAAAACACAAAGAACTTTTGACTCAGAATCTATATACACGTTATACACATATTATTTACATGTTTTTTTTCGTCTTGCTTTACGCGTCCACATCAGGTGCTACCGCTACCGCTACGCAATTATCAAAAGCTTCGTCTTCATCGGAATCATCCGATTCATTCAAGTCACCTAGGTCCTTGCGCGTGCGTTTGGATTGTTGTGCAAGCAAAGCGACGACTATCTGCGCGTATTGCTCGTTCGGTATACTCCGTTCGGGGTCTTTCGCATCCACATTCCATGCCAGCACTATTTCATTCTTATCGAAAGTCTCGGTAGACGGTCGGTGCCCCGGTGGCGCTGCGAAAGCTCCTACGTGACTCGCAAGTTGCTTGCCGAGGTGCTTCTTCTTGGTGTCGGTGTGCTTTTTGGGTTGGAAATAGCGATATTGCAGCTGTTGAGTTGACGGATAGCGCGCCTCCACCTTCACCAAGTAACAACGGATCCGACCATTCGCTTCGCTTCAGTTGTACGCGGAAAGCGAACTTGTCGTTTTCAGATTCCACCGCGAGAGCTACCGCAAAGCTGCCGACTGTCATCTGGCCGTAGGTGACCTCCCACTGGGCGTTGTCCACGTACTGCTCTGCTCGCTTTTGGGCTCGACCTTGGTGTTTCCGTTACCACCGTATTCCTCGTCAAAAACTGCCCCAAATTGACCTTTCAATCGTTCGATTCGCTTAATTCTACGCGAACACTCCTTTTCGCTTGGGAACCCTATCTTGGGGTTCGCAGAATTCTGCAGACTGCTGCAGAGTTGCGCAGCTGTCATGTCCACAAAACGTCAGCGTGCACGTATGGCCGCTGTTCGTTCAGCGTTGCTCTCTCTCCGAGTGCATCGACATCCTTTTACCGCTGGTTATGTTCTGGTGGTGCCTGGTGGTGCTTGCGCACCAGGCACCAATCACAACGACAACATCCTGGACGACAACGACGAGACCAATGACTTCCACGACTTCGTCTCGCCACTTCCCTCACCTTCGCCTTATGCCCCCAGTGGTCGCCATCTGGTGGTGTCTGGTGGTGCTATCACGACCGCTTCCCCCCTCTCCATCATCCCTTTCGAGTTCCTCCCCATGACCTCGATCACGTTCCCTCACCGCATTTTCCACCTTCCACCTCCCTATCCCCTCTTCAACGACGCATTCGCTCTGGTGGTGCCAGGCCGCTTTTGGCTTTGGCACCGCGTGGGCATTGGCTGATTCGTCGTTTTCGTGGCGCTCGAGGACTTCTGCAATCGAGAACTCCGCCGCCGCCATTCCACAATCACGTCGCGGCTTGTAGATGCTTGCCCTTAGGTACTAGGATTTTAGGCAGCGCCCCATGCACGGATGTGCTTCTAGTTGGGTTGGGAAAGGCCCCTTAGGCCTAAACATTCTAGTAACATTGGGTTAGGATTTAGGGTTTGCCTGCTTCGGGATGACCACTCACACCTTCGGGGTGAGGTGGTGTCACGGGGAAGCCGATTTCCCCCCCAATGTATGGGGGTCTGCTTCTCCTTGTTTCACCCCTCGCCCTGAGGGCCTGCCATTTTGTCATCTGCCACCGTTCCGACCGGTCCGCACCGCACTCGATAAAACACCTAAGTATTTTATCTTATGCAGTTTTTAGACCGACCGGATCACCACCTGTGTTTCCTGTGTTTCAGCGATATATATCCCTTATATATATATATCACTCCTTTCATCAGTTTTCAAGCTTGTATTTCATGTTCGCCGTATGGAATATGATTGTTCCATTATTACGCGGTTGATAAGTTACTTTGGGACTCTTCCTCGTCCTCTGGAGCTACAGACATACTAAAGTGTTGCCTACTCAAATGGTTGAAATTGACCCGCATGTGTATTCCATATAGTGGCGGTTCATTCTCAACACCACTATCATCTCAAGTTCCTCATCTGCTAGGACCGTGTTTCCCTCATGTGCAACACCTGGTTGGCGCCGGAATGGACTCTCTCTGCACAACTTCTTGCATTTAGGGTACCTATCTGTCCAACTGAACAGCCAACCATCAACGGCAGGTAACCAAATTGGCCAGTTTGCTCCAGCTTCATATACTAACACTTTGCCAATAGGCACTTTCAGCAAGTCATGAAACTGGCCAGGCTCACTTGGCAAGTTTGACTCAGGAAACTCTACCGCCCAGTTTGTGACTAACTTCCTCCACTTTGCAAATACCACAACAAACTTTGCCTCCAGAGTCTTTGCCTCCTGCACTAGGTCTACTTTCTTTGCCGGCTTGCTCGCAAGTTGCTGGAAGTGACGCCCCGACTGTCATTCCTATAGTTAGGGTGTATGATTGTCACCGGTCCCGGAACCCTAGACCCCGAACATATAACGGGAAGTTCTCACTCTTTGTTATCCGATTATTCTGATTATCTGACACACAATGAATATCGATACAGTCCAGCTGATATATTCAGCAGGTTTGGTCCCACGAACTCTTAATTTTTATACTGCGACACTGGCCATGCTTGGCTAAACACCGACGCTAGCTTGAGCTGGGGTGAGGACCCGCGTTGGAGAGGTTTTCGGCATGGGCGGTATGGCTCGGTTACGGACGCGCGGTTGCTTGGACATGATTGGGACGCGCGTTACGACAGATTTATTCTCCGTGCTGTATCGTTGGGCTGGATTTTATTGTTTCTGGTCGCTAGCACACCGTCCGGCATTGATCGCATCCTTTCGTCCCACACGACCGCGTATTATTTGCTGTTTCCCCGACTTGTCCTCGACGACCCGCCGCGACTCGCAAGCCGTCGCCCAGGCCGTTAGCCTCGCCTCGCATTATTACCTCACCCGGTCTCTGTAGTCATTTCATCATGGGCACTTCTATGAGATCTCACACCGCGGCCGCGCGCCGCTCCCTAGTTACGATTTTCGACAATGCCGCAGCCAGGCATGCGACAACACCAGCCACCCCTACGGTTGCGGCTGCACCAGTTGCTGAATCGGCAGGAGCGAAGTTCTTGGACGAGGTACGACGTCTGGCGAAGGAATCCTTCGATCGACGAGCGGGCCGCTAAGCTCGTCATCAAGAAGGTGTACGACGACAAACATGGGCGTTTTGATGGTACGGAATCGAACGTCAGCTCCGTTTTCGCCCGTCTGGTTCTGGCGCTACGGGACATTTTCGTCACTGAAGAGGCCGCGTTTTCTTCTCTGTTCGACCTGGAGGATGCCACGCTGCCCGTTCGCGCCGAGGCGAACAAGCTACTGTTTTCGACACTGGAATACGGTCATCGCTCCGGTGTCGCCCGCGGCAGACTGGATGGAGTGTTCGGCGGAGGCGCACCCGTTTGATGGGAACCGGGTGTTACTGGAGATCGTCAGAATGCTTCTGGATTCCGGCGGACCCTTTCTGGGCACCGCAGATCTTCTGGCCATCAAGATCACCCAGTTCGACCCGTCGCGGGTTATCGCCGCCTTCAACGCCGCTCTTCGGTCTGCTCGCACGGAGGGAAAGCACCCTCGACGACATGGAGGTCAAGTCACTTTTCATCAAGGCCCTCGACCCCGTTTTCTATGCCCCGGTTGTCAACCGGCTTCTGTTGCACGACCAGCGTGCGGCGGAATCCCTTGTCACCATTCAGCAGTGGACCCGTGAGTGCTACGCACAAAACGGGACGGACTCGCACGTCCCGGCTGCTGCGCGCAAGTACAGTGGTATTTTTATCACTTTTTATTGTATCTGAGGTCAGGTGATAAAGAATTAAGAGTGTTAAACTTTTTCGCGATCTCGAATTATTTAATTAAAGTTTTTTATTTTTTATTTAACACGATGTACAATCCCACGAAGCAATTAATTTAAAAGATTATTTTATCATTTATCAAGCACATGAACGCCATGAAACAATATTTATTTTAAACATTTCCTTTCGTCGTATTATCAATCTCTACCGTTTACTGCGTGTATTCTTTTCAACGCAAAACTGGCTGTATGCCTACGTTTGATAGCTCAAAATGTAGCCCCATACACGCCCAAACTGGTTCGCTGGTTCGCTGGTTCGCTGAAATAATGCGGTGAGATGAAATAATGCGGTGAGATGCATACGATATTATGATAAGCAAAATTACGGTTCTGTATTCGTATAAATACTGTTATTCACAACAGTCAGCAGATAGTGAATTAATAATAACGAATGATCCGATCTGTGGCACAGTCGATAATGATATTCGCAGCAGATCATGAAATTAACTGCCGATAATCATATTCATGCAGCAGATCATGGTATTAACTGCTGTTTATTTCCACATAATCATATCCATAGCACATCATGTTATTAACTTCAACATAACAAATCATCACTTTAAATATATCGTAGTACAATATGCATCGATACTCAATATTATTAGTGTACATACAGTACTCCCTACGTGAACGAAAGGCGGGAACCGAGAGCCTCAGCAACGAGCTCTAACTGCTTGCAGATAATGCACTTCCCTACAAAGGCAGACATAATCAAAACAACGAAGTCAGCCTGTAACTCCGTAGGAGGTGGGTGGATGGTGAGCGTAAGCAAAAAATGAACAGGGATGCCGTGATAGCAAGTTTTATATGACCATGCAGACATGTGGTGTTTGTTCCATCCATGTGATACGCGTTCCCAAGGATTCCTTGGGCGTCCGAACAATCTGAGCTCGCAAATAATGTGCGCTCGTGCGATTGTAAAATCATATTGTCGTTGGAATGTTGACCTGTTGACCATCGATGATTTCCCGAAAGGATTTGAGGGGACGAGGCTTGCCTAGTATTCAAAGTGGCTGCCATTATCGCTACTTCCGTAGCTACCCATGAGAGGGTTCGAAGTCGTAATCAATCCATTCTCCGACATCATTGTACTCTCCATATCTCAATCCAAATGTCAGTGGCCTCAGTACGGCGCCGGCCGTAACCGAAGCGTGCACCCGTACATCACACGTGTTAAATCTATGATCGATGGATTCCCACAAAAATATAGGCGTCCGAGAAATATATTGAAGGGACCTACGACAGACAGAGTGGTCAAAACAATCGACTACCATGATACAAGAACTACAATAAACAAGTGGGTTCGTTAAGTCATACACGCAGGATAAAACGATTCGTTTTTTAGGGTGCAAACCTTCATCTCCGCCTACGGCAGGTTCCCCTTTGGGTTGGGCTTGTGGCTCCAGCTTGACGTTCGCTGACATCGTTATTCGCTTACCGGTAAGAGGTGGGGTCTATCGTGAGCGAAAGCGAGAAATGAATGCTGATGAAGAGATAGGCAGGCTTTATAATGCGTGAAATTTTACATACCAAGCATGCGTATAGGCATAGCATGAGTTATACAATGAGTGCAAGGAAATCAAACGTGGTAATACCACGATAGTTCAACATTAGATATTCACAATATATACTATTGTTTTACAACTTCTATATACAAGTTCATCGGACTGATCGAGTTATTCACACATCTGGTCGTCATCATCGGACAAGGGCGACAAAGAGGCTTCCTCGTCCGAACTCTCACCCTCTTCAGCCTCCGCGTTCTCTTTATCCTCTTTATCCTCTTTATCCTCTAATGGCATGATTGCGTCGCTCAGTAAGAGTTTGGGTGTTCTATGCTGGGGCGGCTCAAAGCTCTTTGACATGTCGCTGGCGATGACTCGTTTGACCAACAAGTCATATTGCTCACCCGGGATCCATCGCTGTGTGCTTGCATTGATCTTTCGGCGCTCCTCTTCCGTGTCCCAGTCCCATGCTACTAATACTTCGCTTGGTGTATACGGCGCCACCTGCTTGGTACGTTGATGCAGCCGGAAACTTTCAGGTTTCGATGCCTTCTCCTTCGAAAGCCGGGAGTCTGCATTCTGGGCCTCCTTTTGGGAGGCGCTCGTGAGCTTAAATGTACCACAAGTCAACCACCGCAAACATTTTTCTCCTGCACCAGAAAGAAGATAAAAGAGATATTAGATTGACATAAAACGTTGTGATGTTAAAAGCAGGTTGCGCGCGCAATCACATCAACAAACATTTCTCACCTTTCTCATTTAGCAGCTGCTCTTGTACCTCACAAAGGTACAGATATCTCGACCATCCTCGGCTCCTTCCCAGAGCGATACGAAACGGGTATTCCGTCCGGGCAGTCTTCTCGGATTCGGGAGCAATCAACACAGCCATGCTACCTTTCTTCATCTTGCTGTAGCTCACATCGTAGTCCGGGTCGTCAGTTTCTCCCAGAATGTATTGCGCAAGATGATCTCGAGCTCGTCTTCCAATGGTATTTTTTTGTGCCCCGATGTAGATAGGACGAGGTACTGGGCGCACGTGAACCGCTACGGAGTCCCGAAGGCCCTGCACGTAATCAGCCAGTTGTGCATCCGTGTATCCACGTTCAATATCATTCGTATCAGCCATTGGCTCATCGACAATCAGTACTTCCGCATCTCGCCCGTTCGCGCTCAAAGCACCCGAAGGAACAGGCATCATGGGTCCAGTAACCTCAAAGGGAGCCTCGTGCAGCAACCACGTTGTCTTCTCTTTCAGTTCGAACGTTCCTGCCGCAATGTCACGTTGCATTTGAACATACCCTTCAAGAAAAGTATTTGCGCGCTTGGCTATAAATTGAAGCCGCTCCGCCTCCTCGGTGGTTGCGACATCTGCAAAACATAACCCGAGAAACTAAGAAGGCCACTTACATTTGAAATATGACAAATCAAATCGTAATCGCTAGCAGTGCAGTGCTTACCTCGAATGCACAATAAGCAAAGATTCCTCTGGCATTGAATGACAAGATCCTCGATCTTTTTCAATGGATTGCTCGTAGACTTCCTGGAAGTCGCAAGTTGCTTCGCTTGTTTCCGTGCGCTCAATTCGTTAATGGATTTAGGCTCGACAAAGCATGGTGAGCCCTCGGGCAGGCTGCTCTTAAATACCTTCACCCCACCTTCCTTTGGAAGCCAGACTGGATCGAATGAATAACGTTTCGCCTGCACTAACACGTCGCCTGTGGGGCCAGAAAAAATCTTGAATGCATGTTGGAAGCTGACATCGCGCACTTCGTTATAGCATCCATGCATCCAGCCCTTGACATCGTGCACATCATCGATCAGTTGACATTCCGGAACTACTCCATCCTTAAAGCAGTTCCTAGCCACCTCCATCAAATGCTCGATGTCCCAAGCGTTCAGCCTCCTCAAAGCCACAGAAAACCTTGAAAACATCTGATCGATATTTTCGTGTGTATGTCCCACGATCAGATAGTTGATCTTCACCTTGCGGAATACCCCACGTTTGACCAGCATGGCACAATAAGCAATCAAGAAGTGGCTCTTATTGCTGCTTACATTGTCCAATTGTAGATACAATACTTCCGGTAACGGATGCCCACCCGATCGTCGATGCTCATGAACTCGTGCTACTGCCCGCTGTATGACGTTCGCAAGATAGTTCGAGTTGTCAGAGTAGTTATGACTGAAATTGAATTCCATAAAACGACCGATGCCTTCGATGAGTATCCCCATGCAGTGGGTATCTATCAATGCCTTATTGTCTTTGACCCAAGAGGGCATTCGACGAAAGTGAGGCAAGTGTGTGCGTGGTACGTTGTGTCATGCCATCGATGATCATGGTAGTATATTTCCACCACTTCGCGTTGCCTTTTGCTGCGCTGGATTTCTGAATGTGTTTGTAGTACTTCTCCCGTTCAGCCCTTGCATCCAGTCGATGAGCTTGCAAAAGATTTTCGATTCGTACTGCAACGCAAACACATTCCGGTAAGTGGTCACGTGTATGAACAAGCAGTGTTTTATTTCTGAACATACCTCTCATGAACAAGATTGGGTTTTCTTTCTAACATACCTCTCATTTCGGCCGGGGCGACTTGCTTGTGAAGCTTTGCGGTCGAGCAGATCTTGCACTCCGAGAACTTGCAAATCTTCGGACACTTAAGCCACTTGAAGTGTTTTCTCCAGATCGTATACCAGTATGGCTCGCTGACCTTGAATCTCTCAGAACCAAAGGCTGGAAGCTCTTCGATAAACTTTTCGTAGACGTCAAGCTTTGTCATTCCTTGAGGCAGATGTGTTTCTTTCTTGTCCGGTTGATGTTGACCTTGCTCTTTGGCAATCTTCTGCAGAAAGGTTTTCGCTGCTGAAACCTTTAGAGAGTTTTTTGGAATATATGACAAGCCCTGTACTTGCACTTGTTTGCTGTTTCCGTGCAGCCTGAAAAGGGGAAAATGTATATTATTATAATGAATCTGATGCAAAGAATGGGAGCCTACAGGAAAACTGTAAATTGGTTTACCTGTTATGTTTTCTTCCGGAAAATAAATCCTTTATTAGCTTCGTCAGCCGTCCATGAGATATCGGCAAACATTTCTCATAAAACTTGCGACACACACGCTGAGAGCCAATGGCAAATTTGAGAACTGGTGCATCTTGATCTGAAAAGTCGGACGACTTTTTAAGGGTAGATATGATCCATTGTCTCTGCATTCCTTGAAGACTTTTCTCTTTAGGAGATGCCGCGTTCAAGGTCCAGAATTCAGAGCGAAGATCCTTCACCTCTTGTTTAGAAATATTCGACGAACATAACCTCTTACAGCGACATGAGAAATTGAACACATCATTCAATGAAGGAGGTAAAAGTAAGTCCTGCAACCGAAATGAATGCAAATTAGTTTTCTGCTAAAG
>LGRX02029683.1:0-21963 GCA_001247695.2 Cymbomonas tetramitiformis
CAGAGCAGAGTTATGCTTGTGCAACTCAAAACTCTCAGGGCGCCACACAAAGGTGAGAGGCAAGCTGCTTATACCATGTACCAAACATGGGACCGAGCGGCCTGCTGCTCATACTTCTCACCATACACAGAACAGAGCAGAGTTATGCTTGTACAACTCACAACTCACAGGGCACCACACAAAGCCGAGAGGCAAGCTGCTTATACCATGTACCATGCACGGGACCGAGCGGCCTGCTGCTTGTACTTCTTACCATACGCAAAACAGAGCAGAGTTATGCCTGTGCAACTCACAACTCACAGGGCACCACACAAAGCCGAGAGGCAAGCTGCCTACACCATGCACCAAACACGGGACTGAGCGGCCTGCCGCTCATACTTCTTACCATACACAGAACAGAGCAGAGTCATGCTTGTGCAACTCACAACTCACAGGGCACCACACAAAGCCGAGAGGCAAGCTGTTAATACCATGTACCAAACACGGGACCGAGCGGCCTGCTGCTCATACTTCTTATACACAGAACAGAGCAGAGTTATGCTTGTACAACCCACAACTCTCAGGGCAACACACAAAGCCGAGAGGCAAGCTGCCTATTCCATGCACCAAACACGGGACCGAGCGGCCTGCTGCTCATACTTCTTACCACACACAGAACAGAGCAGAGTTATGCTTGTGCAACTCACAACTCATAAGGCACCACACAAAGACGAGAGGTAAACTGCTTATACCACGTACCAAACACGGGACCGAGCGGCCCTCTGCTCATACTTCCTACCATACACAGAACAGAGCAGAGTTATGCTTGTGCAACTCGCAGCTCACAGGGCAGAACAAACTGTCGCTAGTACTCCATGACACACACTACATAGAGGAACATGCTGTTTATGCTATTTACAACACACCGAGCCAACAAGCCTGCGTGTGTATACCACCCACAAGACCCAGAACCAAGAAACAGGGGGACTAGGGCATTCACAACACATAGGACAAAAAAGCCTGCTGACATTACTACCCCCCACACAAAATACCTTGCGGAAGGCAACATATGCCACTCACCACACATAGACACATACCCACAATATTTATGTCAGTTAGCTTACACGGGACTACGAAACCTGCCACACATGTTACTCTTCATACACATAAAAGAGCAGATTGCCTTCCCTGCCAGCCACCACAAATGGAACACCGAGGTGGGAAACACATGCCACTTTCCACACACAGGAAGGCTCGGTACACTGCACATGCCACCCTCATCATACAGGAATGAGTGGCCTGCCTCTTCCAACACTCACTGCACAGGGGGAAAAGTGGCTGGTTGTGAAGTGTCCGCCATAGTGTGGGGGTTGCACCGGGTCTCAGATGGAAACACTGCCATCGAACCTGCACCGGCTCAACTGAAAGAAAGACTGAGTCTCCTAAGGTCGCCTAGACATGGTATAGGCCTTTTGCCAACAGAGTATGGTATGGAAAGGATTGCTGCCCATACCACTCACCGTACACAGAGTAATTCAGAATCCATGTTGTTCAACACGGGTTGCTTTAACATTGCACCGACACTTTGTTGCACACTCAATGCATTCGAAAACAAGCCTACAAATTTAAATGGTATCATGCCAATAACTGTCTCCTTCAAAACAAGCAGTCTCTCACAACACAGTGCACTAAGTGAAAGACTGTACAGGTCACATACGAGACACAGAAGAATGAGACTGTCCCCCCATGCCACTCGCTATGATGGGCATAGAAAAGAGTTCATTGGTGGCAATGGCACCCTCTCACCGCCTGATTTACCTCCTATGCACGGGAGGAGGAGGACTGAAGCATATGCCACACACTACATACAGGCCTTAAGAGCTGACTGTAACTGCCAATTGCACCACACAAAGTCGAGAGGCAAGCTGATCATATCACTTACTGAGCACGGGATCGAGTGGCCTGCTGCTCATACCTCCCACTACACACAGAACAGAGCTGAGTGCTGCCGGTGCAACTCACAATTTACTTCCGCTTCCACCACTCACTGCACACGGGGAAAGGCGGCTGGTTGTGAAATATCTGCCGTATTGTGTTGGTGGCACCAGGCTTCAGATGGAAACTCTGTTACCGAGCCCGCACCGGTCAAACCGAAAAAAAGACTGATTTTCAAAAAGTTTTTCAGACACGGTATAGGCTTTCTGCCATGGGAGTACAAAGTAAAGGGCCCGGACAGCACAAGCCTCCCATGTGAGTGCTCTGGGGGCAGCCCACGGTCTACCCTCACCCCCAACACAACACCTCGAACACGGAATGACCAAACAGGCCATCATGCACACAGCACCTTGCACAATGTTTACATATGCTTTATGACTTGGCATCCGAACAACATGAAGGGTTACGGACAGAGCACTCTTCCCACTTTATGCTCTGTGTACAGTATTAGGCAGGGGTTATTTAACTGTCACACAATGTATAGTAAGCTCACGAGCTCTGTACCTTTAGCATTACCCTTGAACCACTTTTGCATTGAGCACCATGCTCTTTGTATTAGAGGATCACTCACCCGTTTGCCACAAAGTAGTACTCACCATGAGTTTTGCTTGCAGGAAAACGATGTACCATGTGATCTATGTGGGAGAGCCATAGAGCTCCTTGATGGAGAAATGGCATATTCATGCGGGCTTTGCACATATGATACACTCTGCATTGGGTGTATTGACTGCTGCCGCAAGTGCCACACATGGGTATGCACGGGAAGCTGGATGGGAGGCACTTGTGGCCAACCTTTCACTCATGCCGTAAGAGAAGAAGAATACACCATTTGTACAGCCTGTGAGCAATTGTCATAGAGAAAAGAGCTATAGGAACAATAAACAATAGAGCTGCCAAATCAAAAAACAGAAAGAGTAGTGTGCTTACATTTATTTTAAGTATAGCTATTCTAATTAATTACACACTCACCAGTAAAGGTAACCGTCACACACTTAACACACAAGGAAAAGATAAAAATAAGCACCGGAAGCCCCAGTATAACACAAACCGTGCTAAACCTTATATGCACACACATAAGTATTACTGCAAATTGATATTGGAGCATGTCACACAGGAAGGAGTCAAAGGAGGTGGTACCTTCCTGGCTGGGAAAACCAACCTGGCGGATGAGGATGGCCTGAAGCAGCTGGCTGAGGCATTCAAGTCGGGTGAACTGACCAATGAGATTGACTTGACCGACCTGTTGACTGAACCAGCGGAACTCAGAGGTCAGATGAGGTTTTTTAGGAAGACGGGAAGGAGAATGATGGGCATTACTGACAAGGAAATGGAAGCAGTAAAGAAAGCTGTGAAGGAAACAGTCCAGAAGGCAGGAGGAAACCCCAGCTTGATCACAGCCACTGCCCTGACATATGGACTTGGAAAGGCACCCTTTGTCCTGATTGCTAACATCGATATCGAAATGGTTCAGCCAGTGTTTGATATGATCCAGCTGGAGGCACAGGGAGTCACCTGGGGGATTAGGGCCCACAACATTGGGAACCTCTATCAGGAAGCCCGCTTCTCCTGGAAGCCTATGAGTAGGAAAGGGGCTCAAATGAGGATGAAGGCAAAGGATGCGGAGAGATATTTCTGGATGCACCCTGCCACGAGCATGCTGGTGGAAGAGGTGGTATTCACATATGACCGTCTCCACCCTACTACAGATGTTCACCAACTGGTACGACCCGCCTATAAAACTTGCCTGAAAGCAAAACTTGAAGCCATAATTCAAAAGAAGGCGGGGTCACTCACGATGTTAGGCATGTTCATTCCAACAGGGTTCAAAGATGAAAGGACAATCACACCACAAGAAAGGGAATTGGCACACCCACTGACAGTAAAAAGGAACCAGCATGTGAATCATTGTAACCTTCGGACAGAAAGTCATTTGATTGGGCTCTTCGTTGACCAGGTGCTCTACCTGAAGCTCAAGGCAAACGTTGAGAAAGGCGGAGATGGGTCTGTGAACTCCTCTGATGACCCCGCAATGATTCTCAGCTTCCCCACTGAGATAATCCTGGGAGGGCTTGGGACACTGAGGCTCACCTATTTTAATGGCTTTAACTACTGCATGTCGCCCACCCATGACGACCAGCCTGAGGTGTCGAGGCTAAACCACATCCAGTGCATGTGTTATTCACACAGAATGATGCTTCAGGCTCCGGGGGACGGGACAGCTACTCCCTACTCCTAAGAAGCAGGACAAGAGGCCCCGCACCACTCCAGGAACTGACAAGGAGGCTGCAAAGATGCAGAAGCAATTCATGGACAACATGGAGAAATGAGACCAGCCACAGGAATAGAACCAGCTTGTAGCCACGAAAGAAGCACAAGCAGGTTAAGGCAGACAATTAATAGAAGCCTAGGAAACAGACATCCTAAAAACTATTTGTTACGCACCTGCCCCGTGGGAACCCCGTTGCATAGCACGGTGACAATGCAGGCGGGGGACTGCCCAGAAAACCCCGGGCCTGGTGTAATTTGTAAAAGCGTCTGCTGCTGTAAATGGTGTATAACTGCTGCCCAAAATGACGGTGATCCCAAATTGCAGAGTGATGGGGAGGGGGGCTTTTTACGGCGCACAAAGCAACGAAGGGGCCTCAGGACCGGTGCAAGCTCGGAGCAAAGGAGCTCCCCAATAGAAGGTATGGCAACCGTTACCCTGCATATCATAACTTACTTACTTTATGCCCGAAGGAAACAATTGAGGGAAGCTTTTACCATAACACAAGGACCTATAGTTATGCTCTTGCACACAATATGTCACCTTGCAAGGAAAAAACCAAGACAAGGAAACCAGATTAGGCAAGGACCAAGGACATTCATCAGATGGGCTCACAGGAAAACCAAATACAGGTTACAATACACGGGGAAAATCCAGAAAAGGTCTGAACTAACCAAAGCCCAAGCTGCATCAGGGGAGTTTATTACAACACAAAGAACTGATAGCAGGACCAAATGGAAGACAATTAAGGCAAGATTCAAGACAATGAAGGATGCATCAGGAAGAACCCTCACAACACAAAGGAGGGGAAAGCGGACCAAATATGAACTGAACACACATATGCATATACCTGCAAGGAAAGAACTCTGTAAGACACTATCAGAAAAGAAACAACACTCACACATCCACACAGAAGTAGACAAACCCAGTAACCATGAACAAACAAGGAATCCCAGCCAACTGGAATCGAGCACAACAAAATCACCTACTAAGATGTTAGATACTATACACCCTGGAAGCAGTATGACAAAATTGCCATTTACCAGGAGAGAGGTCATAAGGGGAAAAGGGGGACAGCTCACTGAGTCACCAACCTTAAACAATAACCGGCTTGAAGCAGAAGCAGTTTGCAACGGAGAAGGGATTGACTCGGATCAGCTCGACGAAGCTCTCAGACTACAGGACAAAAGCTCGATCCCCCCTATAGGCTATGATGAGCTCCTTTCAAAACTGGAAACCGGGGAATTAAGCTTCTTACACCTCATTAGAAAAGCATTGGGCAAACATCTGAGGACCCACTTTGGGGTAAGCAACGGTGAACATTGGAGACTCATAACACTTAGAATTACAACAGAACAACATATAGAAGCCTATATCTATGATTCCCTTGGAGCAATGACAGCAACCGAAACACAAAGCAAACTTGAAGGGGCGCTCTCCGCTTGGTTGCATGCCCATCATAAAACCATGAAAGGGAAGAGTTGGAATGTAGAGGTATCAACTTTCAGACAACAATTGGATAATCATACTTGTGGGATATGGGTTATTAGAACAGCGGAGAAATGGAGGCAATGGTGTGATAGGAGCGGGCACATACCATTCTTCACCTATTTAAAAGAAGGAAACACTGAAGGGGAGCACCACAGTGCTGAGGCTACTTTACACATCCAGGACTTACAAAAAGAAATTCAAGATAGGATTACTCAACCCAAGGATGCAAGAGGGAGCATCAATAGCGACATATCAAAATACAACCCTGTATACAGTAGAAAAGGAGTCATCTCCGTAACCAACATTGAGACTCTGTGCAGAAAGCTGAAGCTAGACTTCACTTGCACCATCAACGAGCATATTCTTTATGAAATGATAAACGGGAGCCAAAAGGAATATAACAATAACACCAACAAACTTCCCCAGACAAAACACCACACCTATATCCATCACCAAAGTCAGGAATGGACATTGGCAATACACCTGAAACATAAGAACACCGTCCTCCTAATCAAACCCTTCACAAAAATGGGAAAGGAAAGTCATGACAATGAGACACCAGTATATAAACACTTAGGCCTCAGATGTGAGATCGATGCTCAAAACAAAGGCCTCCTTGTCCTCCACACAGCAGTTAAAATTCAGGAAATCCTTCAAAATCTCAGATATGCAGGAGAGCACCAGTTAGAAAGAGACATCATAAACGGTAACACGACGTTTTTGTAGCTACCCCCTACCATTTTTGTAGCTACCCGGGTTTGTAGCTTAGCTACAAAAGCTGCCGGGGTGGCCCGTTTTGTAGCTATAGCTACAAAAGCTGCCGGGGTGGCCCGTTTTGTAGCTATAGCTACAAAAGCTCCCGGGGTGGCCCATTTTGTAGCTGGCTACAAAATTCACGAAAACGAATTTTCGAGCTATTGGAACCACAAACGATTGACACCGCACATAAATCATAGTACATTTTTATTGAACTAAGAGTACCGCCTACCGCGCAGATGGCATGTAATACGAATATATTAGACAGTTGTATGGAGGATGCCAAGAAATTAATGCTATCAAACTATCATGCATATTAGCACGAGGCAAACATGCAGGCATTTCAGATCGGTCGAAAAGATTAGCAAACACAAATTAGACTCTTAAAAAACAATAGCATAATTAATACCATCCATACTAGGTTGCTAGTTTCTAATCTAAGGGTTCGACGACCCGTGGGCGATAAGAAAACACGAGCACAGAGCACAGATCCAAAATAATTCCTGGAAACATGTTTCCTGCAGCACACGAGCGTCGACTTAGTCAGGACGTTGGGGAACGAACCCAATACGGACAAACCTATTGCTGTTGGCATTTCGCCCTCGATTGGGAGTTTACACGGAAGACGTTTTAAAAAACAGCGAAACAGTAAACAGGGAAATAGGTTGAGTAATTCTGAAGTAAACCTGCGAATTTCTAAAATAAACAAGCGAATATCATTTTTGCAAGACTGGAAATTACAGCATGCCACCAGCAACGTTACTGGCGACATCAGAAGGAGCCCGGCGTAAAAAAAGAAACCTGCAAAAAAACGATACGCTAGTCAGTAAAGATGTTGGGACTCGAACCCAAACCGTCGGGCTGTAAATAAGCCCGCCGGTCTCCAAGCACCCCTATCTTCAGCGAGTTTAGTAGAGCTGGAAAGATGCCGCCAGCAACGTTGCTGGCGGCTTCAGAAAATGCACAACATAGTGGCAACCTGCGAAAAATAACGATGCCCGGAGGAGAAGTTGGGAATTGAACCCATACTGTCAGGCTGCGAAGAAGCCCGACGGTCTCCGAGCATCCCTACAACGTAGGAAACAAGAACCGGGCCAGCAACGGCTAATGTGAAACATCGCACGCAGCGAGGAAAGCCCCCCTCCCCCGCCAGGCTCCACGCATACAGGTTAAAACACGACCGATTCAGGATATCCGCTGGGATAACGAAGTGGCGTGTAAAAGTTGTTAGTCAAACAAGAAAGCAGAATGCTGAAACAGCAGGCATGAAACAGGCGGCGCAAGAAGAGAGCTTGAAGAATGGTGAAGATGTGGCAAATCGGGATCTAATATGAGATTTCCTCAATCGTGGATGCGCGATCGTCAGAGCTCGTCGGGGCCGCGTGACTCCTGAAATATCTGAAGTAGGAAAGGTGACTGGTGAGACGATCTTGAAGCACGAGATGCGTGACATATATCCGATCGAGTCTGCTAGTTGTGACTAAAGATCGAACGGACAGTCCGGCAGCCAGTCGGTTGATATTTCGATCGGGCGGTCGAACGGTCGCCATACAGTCGATGTAAGACTGAATGTTATGGTCGACGACAAATATAAATTATAAAAACTGTGCTCTCAAAATTTTGATATCTTTATCTACTCTATCTGCTTCCTTTCTGACCTGGACTCGCCCCGTACCGTAGGATGCACTGGGTAGTATGGCTACAAACAATCTGGGGGCGGTGTCGTGTGGTGATGCATCCTGACGCACACTGTTAACACTGGGGTGTGCCCTGGAAAAATCCTGGGAATTTCCCCTTTCCCCTATAAGGGAACGAAGATTGTCCCAGAATTTCCGGGGGAAATTCCCGGTCGGTTCTGGGACACCTACAAAAACGAAGATTGTCCCAGAATTTCCGGGGGAAATTCCCGGTCGGTTCTGGGACACCTACAAAAATGTCACAGTAGCTACAAAAATGGTAGGGGGTAGCTACAAAATGACCCCGTTATCATCATAAACAGCATGACCACCTCAAACATCAAGTACCACCACGGTAACGGGAAATTCACCAGAAATGAGAAGTTAAACAACAGGGGAGCGATAGCCATTATCAGGGAGCAGCTCAGATACGGGAATATAACCTCTGACAAAATAGCGCAAAACAGAGAACTCTGGGGAAATCAAGCGGGGGTTGGAGACTTAAGAGCAGGAAAAGTTACGGCTTCTAATGTTCAAAGCAAAAGGAACACTCCCAGAACCACAGGCCTGCGGCACCAGGCAGGGAAAAAACTGAGGAAGAAGATCCAAAATTGTGAGCGGACAGAAAACATCTTTTTCCACAAAAACCTTTATGGAACGGATGGAAGATGCATTAAGCAAAAGGCAAAGCACTCACGGAATGAGGCGGAGAACATGCGGCTGCAGGAACTACAGAGAGCCCAAGGGAGAAAGGAACATATTATAGTAATGGGAATGAACATGAGAGGCTTGAGACACACAAAGGAGGACCAGGACAGTATGATAAAACTAGAGACCATCTGCAACCTGGTGCTTGACAGAAAAGCACACATCATATGTGTCTCTGAAACCAAGATCTCAAACACAAGTTTGCCAATGGTCAAAACCTTGATGTCCCAGAAAGGTCTGAGCTTTAGAATTTCACACACGGACGAAAAGGCTAGTATAGGGTCCCTCATAGTATGGAACCCCAAGGATATCCCGCTGACACCCAATGCAACTTATGTTGACGGGGTGCAAAAAAGGTCAGTTATGATTCGGTTTACGGGCATAAAGGGTTTCTCATTTTCGGTGGCAAGCGGGTATATGAACGATGCCAGCCTCAAAGAAGAACAAGAGGACTTCTACAAAACACTTAAGGATTGGGCAGCCAAATCAGGCGACAACAGAAACAAGGCGCATATAGAAATAGGAGACAAAAACTGCACACTGACTCAGAGCCAAAGGATAACAAAAGGTCAGCAGATGTCATATAAAGACCACCAGACAAAGAATAAACACCTCTTAAGTTATTTCAATGATGACAGGACAACACTAACAGAACTCGTCACACATATGCACCCCGAATGCAATGAGATATTCACAAGGGTTGTAAACAACAGCTCAAAAGCAAAACTAACTCATATAATGGCAAACAAAGGAATGGAAGATAGAACAGCTGCTGCTGGCTGGCTCGAAATAAACCCATACATAGTTTCAGACCACGAAATAGTTTGGGCTCAGATTGACATCAGAAGAGAGCAGATACACCCCGAAAAACCGAAACATACATATACAGAAGAAGCACGCATGAGTGGAGCAAACGACACCACCCATGACAAGTACCCTGGCTTCCCAGTTAGACTGGAGCACACACAGACAGTAAGAGACACTAAAAAGCTTACTAAGGCTGCGATTGCTAGATTACTGGGGGAAAATGGATACACCATAAAGCATTTTGCAAATGCAAGCATCGAACAAAACAATGCAGCACAAGCAATAAACACTGTCTTAGGTGACACCACAGACTACAATATGAAAAAGGAGGATATTCACGGAGACAAACTAAAAGAAAACTCAAGCACATGGAAGGGGAAGCTGACAAGCACAAAAGGTAGCATAAAGTGGCATAACAAAACCAAGGAATGGTGGATACATATGAACTCACCCTGGAATTCTGCACACATCAGGTCTAGGGGCAATGGCATGCCTGAGGGCGTGACACAGCAGGGGTACACAAAAATTGGTAATCTTTGGAGCTTGAAATTCCCAATCAATTATGGGAAAAAAGATGTCTTAAAATACCTTAAAACACACTTTCATTTGGGGAACACTGAAGTCTTAAAACTCGAAGGACCTAAGGAGCATGAAGAAGGGCACATATGGGACATCTGCATGCATCAGAACCTGCAAGCAGAGCACTGGAGTCATTGTGGCAAACCCCTATTAGCACTTGACAAAACCAAAGCATACAACTTCAAATATGCCACCGGGTGGAAAGCCTATACAGAAAGACTTCAAAAACTAGTAAACAGAAACAAAGAATCGGAGGGCAGTAAAGAGAATATAGATAGTTGTAGGTCCCGTGAAGAAGATACGGACCACATTTGGGACTTCATTCATGAATCAGCAAACACAGCGGCGTGTGCTGCATTTGGAACAAGGGGGAAAAAGATGCACAAAAGGCCGGTCCCATCAGCCACATCAAACTATCTATACAAATGGCTTCAGTCACTGAGAAAAGCACACCGGATGCTGGGAATGGCAGAAAATGAAAAGGACCTGGTAGCAACAGATTGCCTCATCAACACTATTCCTTGTGACAGTCTTCGCAGGAAGCCACAGGAAACGGCTGAGGCATGGGGAAACAGACTTGAGGCAAACCTGCCAACAGTCACAAAAGCATTCCAAGAGAGCAGACTCAAGGACATAAGATATTGGAAGCTCCGGGAGAAGGAAGAGATGCAATATTTGTTTGCAAAGAAGGTTTCAACCTTCTTGGACAGAGCCTTAGGAAACAAGAAAGGGATGGAAAAGGGCGCAGCACCCGAATATGATGATAAAGGTGAGATACCGCCCACAGCAGATGAAAGGAAGCAAGCCATCCTAAAGGAATACAAAGAAAACAAACTGTTTTCCACAAAACCCGAAGCACCTGAGCATCTGCCGCCTTGGTTGAGATCAATCTTAAAGAACAGCCCCAGACTCCCCCAGTATGTCATTGAGCAGCTAGCAGAACCTATACTCATGAAGGAGCTGGAGGCAGTCTATGGAACATGTGGAGTATCCACAGCCCCAGGCCCATCAGGAATGCATTATGCACAATGGATACAGGGACCCCAAAACCTCCAAGAACTCATACTCGAAATGTTTAACAACATCTTGAGAACAGGCTCCTTTCCAAAATTAGCTAAAGCAGGGTTCATTCAGCCAATCCCCAAAGATCCAAACAAACCATGCACATCAGATAATTCTAGGCCACTCACCATGCTGGAAACAGGCATGAAGTTGTTTAACTCCATCATTGCAAACAGAATAAAGAAAGTTTTATCCAAACATCCAGTCCTCTTCCCAATTCAAGATGCTTTCTTGCCCAATAAAAACATTGAAGATTCATTGCAAGTCCTAAATGAAGTTATTTCCGATGCTAACAGATTCGACAAGGAACTGCATGTTGTCTACTTAGACCTTAAACAAGCCTTTGACCGAGCAGAATTTTGGATGAGCAAGCTTGCACTTGAGAAAATAGGATTGCCCGAAAACATTATCACAATCATTTCGGACATCACATCCGAAGCATCACGATCAGTCCTCACATCTGAAGGCATGACAGATGAATGGATGCTCGAATGCGGGGTGCCTCAAGGAGAAGTCTTAAGTCCCCTCAGGTTTGTGGCAATTATGGACATTCTAGCCATCTGGCTGGCAGAAAGGGCAAACGGTAAGAACCCCATGAAACAGACCTACGGGTATGCTCTAGAGAAACCGAGAGATGCCACCAGAAACCCGGGAGCAACATCACCCCAGAAGAACAGGAAATGGTTGAACATGAACTCACCGCCCAACATCTTTGCCAGATTCTTCTGTGATGATATTATCTTGATAGGGAAATCAAGAGAGGAAGTACAGGACATGCTCGGGGTGATCAATGAGTTCATGAGGTTTATAGGGATTCCCATTAACGCTAAAAAATCAAAATACTCTCACAGGAAATCCATTAGACAGAGGGGGAAAGCAGATGAACGGAACACCGGATTGGAAAAGAAACTCATGTCCGGAGGTATGTTGAAAGTCGAAGAGGGAGAGGAAGGGCCCAACATATGGTCTGAATGGCTTCCACCCAAGACCCCTACATATCTTGAATATAGCAACAGAACTGAAGCAAACCGATATCTAGGGGTTTGGTTTGCGCTAGATGGCGGATGGGAACACCAAAAGCAGATGCTTATGGATAAGCTCACCCAAAGCTTACTGTCTGTTCAAACACAAACATTGAATTTGAACCAGCTCCGCTACATAATCAATGCGGTTGTTGTACCAAGAATGGCATATCCTTTGAAAGTTACATCGATTATCTGCACGGAAACGAATAATGTAGCAAAAGAAATAGATGGCACCATAGCAAACTTCATCTTGAGATATTTAAACTGTCCCATAGACACAAACCATCAATTAGTTTGGACACCGGCCGCACTAGGAGGACTGGGGATTGACAGCGTAACAGACATTGCCTATGCTACATGCATCACGGAAACCTTAATCACATTATGCAACACAACAGAATTCGAATATTGGAGTGACCAGATCATACACGGCCTACACCACACACCAAATGCACACCTGTACAGAGAAAACAGTAGCACATGGAGCAGAATGGCAAGTTATGTCATGGAGAGAGAAGCAAGGGAACTCAAAATTCAGGGTTCCCCCTTATCCCACCACCTTCCCTTCAAAAAAGCCACAGACAAGAGTGGGAACTGGTTCAAAAGGGTGAGCTACATACTGTCGAAATATGGCTACTCTATTGACACGAAGCATTCCACTCTTCAGGATTACGAGGAATTACAGACCTTCCTTTACTCATCGCTCCCGAAACCTGTGTATGAGAAGATAAGTATGTTAGTGGCAACACGGAACCTTAGATACATGGGTTCCTTCCTTCAGCCATGCGGAGGGCTTATGCTTAATTGGGAAGAACTACGGGCAAAGCATAGTCTGCAAGGAACAGAACCCCCAGCATGGTTTACAGCCCTTCAGACAGAAATTACATGTGATGAACCAGAAGCAGAATTGCGAAAGGTTAAACCAAAATACAGAGACACTCCACAGGCTCCGGAAGAGGGTATGATGTGCTGGAAAGGGACAGGATTGGGCCAGGAAGGGATAGAATTAGTCGAAGTCAAGAGGCTTGACACAGGCTTAGGTACCTTACAATTGAAAAAGTACACCAAGGATCAAGAAGGGATATACAGACCGGACAGAACAGGACCGAAGGCCTTACTAGTTAACGAGTATCAGATACTGCAAGATGGCACAACCCTGATGCCGGCGGACCAAAATATTTTAAGAATGAATTCCAACAGTACAGCAAGGATCAACACAGGAGTAGGTCTGGGAGCTGAGATATACTTAGCATATGTTGAAAATAGGCTCAAAGACCTTTTCAGAACAAGATGCAACAACTCATGTGCAGCGGAGAACAGTGAATTTAGCTGCCCGAGTGCATCAGAAGATGAGGAACAGGGCATGCACGATAGTGCGGATCAAAGGGTTAGCTTTGATTTTGCAAGTGACGGATCGCTCTACAAAAGCTCATCTTATGCAAGTTGCGGAGCAGCATACATGAGATTTGAAAACGGAGACACAACACCATTTATGAGCAAACACAACATACCAAGGGAGACGCCTATCACCTCACCTACGGCAGGAATCATAGATAACATCCATAAACCTAGCTCCACCACTGCAGAAATTTTGGGTCTTAGAAAGCTGCTTCAAGATCGGAAACATGAAATCCTGAACACCTTGGTTCCCCTTACTCATGTAATTGATTCCATGGCAACTATTAATGCCGTAAACCGTGACCCTGGAACCTTAAATGTCAGGGACCTCATGCAAGAGCCAAACAGAAGGGACTTGGTAGCCATCAGACTGATTTTGGAAGAATTAGGATTTTACAATACAACAGGACAAGAGAAACTTTTCATTAAATGGATTAGAGGGCACAATAACGATAGGCTCCATGACAAAGTAGACAGAACGGCCAAAAGAGCGGCATTTAGATACAGCGGAAGACAACTTAGATTCGATGAAGACGGAGATTTAGACTTTTCTCTCCTATTTCATGAACAGTCTGTAACAGGGGGCATCAGGAATCATATCAGGAGGCTCCAAAGATTGAGCCATCACAAGAAATGGAAAGACATGAATGGACAAGGCAGAGCACTCAGACTATTGGAGGAAAACCAAGTGAAGCCAATTAAGGATATTTCAAAAATTGCATCCAAGTATTTCACGGCCTACAGGTGCAGAGAACTCACAGGCCTGCAAGCATCCCCACACAGAGCACACAGGATGGGAATGGGAGAAAGCCCGATCTGCCAGAGGTGTGGCACAACATCACTATGCACCTATAAACATATCCAACTGAACTGCTCAGGAGAAGGAAATGAACTACATCAGTTAAGAGAAAGCCAACAGGAGGAAATAAAAGAGACCATTAGAAAAGCCACTGCAGGAGACCCGAAATTGATAATAGAAGGCAGAAACACAAGGGGTGGCACCACCAGAGCTGCCGAGTTTTTTCCCCTAGCAGAAATAGACAGGGACCTAACAGCCTCCAAACCGCTTGCTGCCCTTCCAGAGGCTAGCATGTATAGACTATCTAATACCAGGAAAGGTACCGTTGCAGTAGCTGCTGCACCCACCGGCATAAACAACGACGGGTGTCACACTTTTCAAGACCTACAGTACATCAAAAAGAAAGAATTCTGGAAGTTAGTTGAGTGGCACAGGCTGACAACTGACACACCTCAGACATCGATCAGTAATTACACACAACGGGCCAATGATATCCACTCAGCGCTTATAGCATGTAATACTGAGTCGGGCGACCCGAAGAATTGTTATGCAATAAGAAGAGATTTATTAGACATCATCATAGATGAGAGAGGCCTAGGAAATGAGGGATGTGAACTTTTCTGTAACCCCGTTAATTCACACCCAGGAATCAAATCAAGAAGGTGCATTCCTACGGCAGCAATGAGAGAGGCGCCGAGACCCTTTTGCCACAAAGGAAAAATAGGATGGGATGGACTCGCAAGAGATGCATATATCAATAGTGTTACTGGAAAAGGGAAAAAGGTCTATGGAAACCCACCATTTGATGGTGGTGTCCTTAGAGAAGCATCTGCTGTTATGCAGACACTGTCCCGAGGCTTAGAGGCGGCCAAGACTTCAGAAGGATTCGAAGGTATTTGGATCCTGCCGCTATCTCCAAAGAACCTCAAAAAGTGGACAGAAAAAGGTTTTAAGTTAATCTTCAAATACCCAAGGGGGACCATACCGTTCATCCCACATGATTATTGGTCGGGTAAAGGACCCTACACAATGCCAGGGGAGGGTTGTTACAAAGATAAGTACTCAGATGTAGTCATATTGTCCATTGATAGTGAGAGCATGGGATGCCCCGTTAGTAAGAAACTTGACAATGATAAACTGCAATATAAGCTGTTTCAATGGTTCCTTAATGTAGTTCCGCATAAAAAGATTACCCCCAAACTGCTCAAAGAAACGGGCCTGCACCCGGACATGATTGAGCAAGCCCTTAATGAGAGAGACTGTCTGTTGCCGCCCCGTTTATGCCCGTGGGTTGGGGGCAGGACTAATGGGGAGCAACGAGATCAGTACCCTGGAGCACACCTGGATGGCGAGTACGGGAAAGCAGGAGGAACCCCATTCCTTAATGCAGTGGACTGGCCAGAGGAACTTGCTATCATGGGGTATTTACCAGAGGGTTTTGGCAAAGTTTTGAAAGGGATCGGGGTTCCACACCGTGGGGTGAAAACACTTTTGAAAAAATTGTCTAGGATGTGTAGGCGTCATGCGAGAGAAAGATCCATATTACATGAAACGGGAATCATACCTGAAAGTGACACCATAGAGGAAGCGCCCAGCATTCAAGAACTATGCACAAAAAATAGGAAAGAAAATGAGGTGTTAAAGGCCGCAGGGGAAATGCTAGGCAACTATGTAAACCCCCACCCTTCCCCCAGCCCCCATGGGGCTAGGGCCCCGTAGGGCTCCGGCTCTGCGGGGTTACCACTGGCCCAGGGGCCGGAGCACCCGTGGGCTTTTCACTTCATCACCACCACCGCCCACTCCGCTTCCATCACCATCGTGCATCAGCTCCGTGGCCCTCTGATGTTTTTTCCGACGCTGGTGGCAGACACGCTTAATTAGTGCCTTGTCACCCATGCTTCCATGCTCTGTGGAATGCTTCCTGCCTTGCAGACTGTCATGTATGAGGGGAACAGACTCGAGTAGATCGTTCCGAAGGCATTGCCTTACTCATCGACGTAAATGTTTTATTATTATTATTCGAGCCTCTCCGATCAACTGTAACGTCGACCCTCGCGTGTCGCAGGCCGCGCAGCGGCCGCGCTCGGAGAAACTCTGGGAACAAGAAAGAGTACATTTTGCACTAAAAGTAAAACCACTAAAAAGGGGCGGCACAGGGCAAGCCCTTCGGCTTGCTCCCAAATTCACTTCACACCTCCCACCTGATGTCCTTCGCAAGTGGGCACCTGCCCCTTGCCATCTACGTCGCGCTAGAGCCCGCCACAAGCAGTGAACTCGGTGGTGACACCGACCTGCCCACATCCACACCCGTGTGGGGGCTAACCGTCATAGAGATAGTACCTGCTGACAACTATAGTCTACTGTAGTATAGACTACGGTCTATCGTATGGAAGCGCTCGTGAGCTGGACAGCATTTACATTTAGAGTGAACGAGTTCCGCAAAGTTCTACCATTTGCGCACTTCTTGCGCCGCTTCAAGACGAAGACACTACCTCACTTTCAAGACCTCTTTTTGACATATTCTAAGAGGTGAGCACTTATGATACATGTTTCACGCATTCTTGCACGTGCTTCCCGGAGAGAGGACTGACCGTGTGATAAAACCTCCCTCTCCTTTCTTTTCCACCTAACTAACTAGAATACTGAAGTCCTCCTCTCCCCTGCAGTGCGCAACTGCCTTTTTTGATGGTCACCTTTTATGGTAATGCATATCATAAACCTTGTTTTTAATACTCGGTCCGATGCTGTCTCATAAATTCGAGATAAGTTTTATCAGCGGGGGTTTTTATTTCTCTCGCCGTGAAGCTCGGAGGAAACACTTTGCCTCTTCTTTTGTTGGGAGATCTTGGTTGCCAACTTCGTTAAACTTGGTTTCATGCGGAGTGCTAGGTTCTTGCCCTGCACTTATTCTTTCTATGAAGTTGGCGCTCTTCTTGATGAAGAAGGATCACATACAGGATCGCTTTGCCTGGCGTTGTCCTCTCTTCTACGCGCTGATCTGTCTCTCATCTAACCCGTATGGCTCTTGACTACCTTTCTTTATTCTATGTTGCACTGTTTCGGGAAAGATCTAAACGGCTTTGTATGCACCGTTCGTGTGTCCGTGGATTGCATATGACTCGTAACGTCTAACCGCTATGTTTGCGCGCTGTTGCCAAATTCACTCGCAGATAACTTTCTATTATTTATCTTTGATAGCAAATTGCTTCCACAGCTTTTCTTCAACGGAAAGTGGAATGAAGATCCGCAGTTCCTGTGTGGCCGTCTCCGGATCCGAAGGCGGTTAGTAGGTGCATATCGCTGAGCTAGAAGTTTGGGGTTCGTTCGGGGTTCTAAGCGTGACTTTTTGTGTTGGAAATTTATAAGAAGAGCGTAATCGTAATACTAGATATCTTAAAGAAAAGGTTGCTTATTTGCAGGAACCCAAGACCAAACCGGTGGGCTCGCGTTGTTTGGATGTGCTATATGCTGACCTTGCTAGATTTCACAATATGGAGGAAAGGAGGATCCGAGGAAAGGAGGATCCGTTCCGTCATTCCAAAAGTCACGCAACCAATGCAAAGCTGCAGCAGCCAAATATTTGTCGCGTCATGCATCCGCACACGATACTTGCCGCAAGAAGGCTCAAAACCGACCGATACGGAGTGGGTGTAGTTCTATGAGTGACGGGGGTGACGGGACGAGTTTCACACCCGGTAAGGTTTTGAAGGCAGACGCTTGTACTTTGGCAGTTTGTACGACCCTGTATTCTGTGCAGTGGTGGTCTCGAACAACTGTCAAACTCGGCTCGGCTGGAAAACTAAAGAGCACGCTGCCTCGAGCTGCTGTGCTGTGTTTATACTATTAGGAGCCCCAAGTTGTAGCTTGCTGCTTTATGCTCTCCTGATGGTTGCTGTGTTTTATAGATGGGTGATTCTCCACGCCGCAGAAGCTTCAGCCCCCCCGACGAGCGCCGGTATGCGATGCCTTCTCTTGAGCTGCCTAGGGCACCTGCTTACTTCCGTTGTCTACTTGTACGCCAGGCACTTGTCAAAAGTGAACTGGTTGTGTGCGATGAAACTCAAGTTATGTGTTCGAGTTGCTGGTCACTGAGGCCCTCTACTTTGGTGGATATTTCGCAGCCGCAGCCGCAGCCGTGACCGTGGTGATGGCGGTGGCGGCGGCGGTGGTGGTAAGAAGCGCGGAGTTGCCTGCCGATGGAACGAACGTGGCTTCGGGTTTATTAAGCCCAACGACGGCAGCGAGGATGTGTTCTGCCACTTTTCTGCGATCAAGGACGGAAACTGCCTTCGCGATGGTGACGAAGTGGAGTACAACTCTGTGTTCGACGATCGTAAGGGAAAGTACCGCGCTGAGGACGTGACTGGCGGACGTAACGAGGACCGCGGTGCTCCCGGTGGTGGTGGCGGCTTCGGTGGCGGTGGTGAGTCCCGCCTTGGTTTTTCCGTCCTGATACTGTTCTGAAAAACACTTTTGAACGTTCGAGAAACTCACATCCCTCACCGACGCTACGCTGCATGTAGATTAAGTACTAGATACTGGCCCCTCGATACTTTTTGCTCAAGCACGGGTAACAGTGCTTGCTTTGAAACTGGTTGTGTTTCGGAAAAGTGCAGTTTGCGTTTCAAGAACCCGTTGTCTTCTTCGCCTAAAGTTTTTAACCCCAAAATAGTCTTTTTGAACAGTTTCGCTATGCTTTTTGCTTGCAGGTGGTGGTGGTATGTGCCGTGATTTCGAACAGGGCCGATGCTTCCGTGACAACTGCAGATTCTCCCATGGAGATTCTGGTCGCGGAGGCGGCGGTGGTGGCTACGGTGGCGGTGGCGGAAGTTACGGTGGCGGTGGTGGAAGCTATGGAGGTGGCGGATATGGTGGTGGTGGCGGAAGTTATGGTGGTGGTGGAAGCTATGGAGGTGGCGGAAGCTATGGAGGTGGCGGAAGCTACGGCGGTGACAGGGGAGGTGGAGGTGGCTACGGTGGCGGTGGAGACCGGGGACGTTGGTAAAGAGGAATGGAACCTTGTATTACCCAACAGAAAACACGGTCTTTCTTGGATATCTTGAAGGATGAGTGGGCAAGTTGCTGTTATCAGTTTGGAACTGCTTTTTGACGAGTTATTACCGGCATCCCCAAGTTGTTGAGCTGCGGCTGCAAAATAACTACCTGTTTTTTACTGCAGTTGTTGCTCTTCAGTCCCTGAAGTGAACAAATCTCGATTGACGAAAGGCCAAATATTGACCTCAAACCTATGCTATGAAAAGCATTTGTAACCTTTATCCCGTCACAAGGGTGGTCAGTCGGCAGTGAAGAGAAAACAAGCGCGAGATGTATTTATGGAATAACTCTTTAACTGTTAGTACTTGTTGAAATTATACGGTAACTTTCAGTTGTACACTAGAATGTTAAGTAATAGGAAACTTGGCACTTGGTTTTTGAAAGTCTCATCACAAGATGTAATGCAATATTTTTAAAGAGACAAGCGCAGCCATTGCGAGAGAAGAGGGATGGGTGTCCAATATCAGGAAATCATTTGGAGTCCTCGTTGTAGAGGAAAGCAAAAAGGGCCTTTCTGGGACTGTCGAGTGTCATTATCAGTACTACTATTGTTGTGGAAACTTGTGAAAACTAGTTATGTGATCTTGTGGTTACTATTTTGTGGAGTATCATTTTGTACTTAGGAGCAGTATGTTTCTTAAGCCTGAACACTCCACAAATCTCAACTTCACAATACCAGATGTACGCATGTGCGATTCTAAATGTGACAATAACATGCAACAGTCAGCAAACGTTCAATCGGCCTTTCCAGATTACCACCAGGCTCACATACTTAAGATTCACAACGGGCCATGAAATCCGATGACGGCTCAGAATCGCCGAAAATGACAAAATGACGATTTCAGCGATTCAGAGCGGCCGATCAGAATTATTTGCCCCGTTGAGACCTGTTTTCACTTAAGTTTTCCGTCGCTAAGCGAAAAGGGCTGGCAGCTCTTATTTGACTTTATGCATATGAAGTATCTGCGTGATATTGAGCACGCAGATACTTCATATGTTATTCCCAAGACTGTTAGTATCACGGGGTACCAATAATCTTGGGATCGAGTAAGCCATTCTCAACATTTTGAGATGCCCGCGAGCCTAGCGCTTTGCGCAAAGTTTCAACTTTTCAAGTAAACGGGATTCCGGAGGGATTTTCCCTTGAATCTTTTGATTGGCTTGGCGTGAGTTAAACATAATATTGATGCTGAGACTCTTGCGCATCCGTTGCGCGCATCCGATATACCCCCGCACCATGGGAGGTATAGCGGATGCTCGATTGAGTGCTCCGAGGTGTGAGCTCACGCGATGATGCTCGTTTTCAAGAATGTCTTCATATTATGTCGCAAGACACCCGTATAAAACAGCTAGGCTATCAGTATGCTTCCTAGGAAGCATACTAATACATGCGAATTTACTGCGCTTCGAAAGAACGAATATGCGAATTTAGATTAAACCGACATATGCCGCATCGAAGACCCTGATTTTTTCATCTGAATCGGTCGTTGCGAGATTCTCGGTGGTAATTTGGAAAGGCCGATTGTACGAAATTGCTGGTACAAGAAAAGTAAGTTAAACGTTATATACAGGTAAAAAACACGCTGTGCCAGGGAACACTGGTCATGTCAAGCCATTCGATTGGTATATTGTATTTATGCCCAGTGGGGCAGTGAGATGGAAATGGGCTCGGAAGGGGACTCCCGAGCCATTGACTTCGTACTATGGGGAGCGAAAGCCTGAGCTCGATTATAGCTGGCAGCATATTATCGTCCACCCTTCTGGAGCGCTACGCCGCTGGGAGCGTAATAGGGGCGGTGGCTGGTTTCTGGAAGGCGCCACTCGAGCGAAGGAGCCTGTAGCGTCATTTTCATTACCGCTCAGTAATGCGTTCTGGGAGAAGGCGAGGGTGAAGGACGAGTATGAGTATCGCGGGATTCCATACACTGGGCGTAAGAGTGCGACGCCTACGAACAGTGACGATTCGGGTACAGGTGCTGTGACGTGGAGTAAGGAGAAATATATATATAGTATTCACTCTGGCTTACCACCACGCATTGTGCGATATGTGCCAAGCAACAGAGGCATCCGATTGTCAAATCAGACCGTGATAATCACGACGCGTGTCCCGGCGCGACGGGGCAAACAAGGCCACACACGAAGCGATTCACAGCGTGAAACACACATACTACATGCACCACGTGATTATCCGTACACGCGTGACAATGCATGCTGCGTTACGAACACATGCATGTAGGCAGCTGGCTCGATAACGCGTACCCTTGGAAAATATAAACGTCTCAAAGCCGAACTTGTGCGTGGTTATCAGGAACGGACCGTTCACTGCGCGTGCGTATATGCACTATTTGCAATATTCTAGCAACAGTC
>LGRX02029684.1:0-13735 GCA_001247695.2 Cymbomonas tetramitiformis
GTGCATGCACCCGAGCGTCATCACGATGCGGCCTGTGCATGCACCCGAGCGTCGTCACGATGCGGCCTGTGCATGCACCCGAGCGTCGTCATGATGCGGCCTGTGCATGCACCCGAGCGTCATCACGATGCGGCTTGTGCATGCACCCGAGCGTCGTCATGATGCGGCCTGTGCATGCACCCGAGCGTCGTCATGATGCGGCCTGTGCATGCACCCGAGCGTCGTCATGAAGCGGCCTGTGCATGCACCCGCGCGTCGTCATGAAGCGGCCTGTGCATGCACCCGAGCGTCGTCATGATGCGGCCTGTGCATGCACCCGAGCGTCGTCATGATGCGGCCTGTGCATGCACCCGAGCGTCGTCATGAAGCGGCCTGTGCATGCACCCGCGCGTCGTCATGAAGCGGCCTGTGCATGCACCCGCGCGTCGTCATGATACGGCCTGTGCATGCACCCGAGCGTCATCATGAAGCGGCCTGTGCATGCACCCGAGCGTCGTCATGATGCGGCCTGTGCATGCACCCGAGCGTCATCACGATGCGGCCTGTGCATGCACCCGAGCGTCGTCACGATGCGGCCTGTGCATGCACCCGAGCGTCGTCACGATGCGGCTTGTGCATGCACCCGAGCGTCATCACGATGCGGCCTGTGCATGCACCCGAGCGTCGTCACGATGCGGCTTGTGCATGCACCCGAGCGTCGTCATGATGCGGCCTGTGCATGCACCCGAACGTCGTCACGATGCGGCCTATGCATGCACCCGAGCGTCGTCATGATGCGGCCTGTGCATGCACCCGAGCGTCATCACGATGCGGCCTATGCATGCACCCGAGCGTCATCACGATGCAGTCCGTGCATGCACCCGAGCGTCGTCACGATGCGGCTTGGGCATGCACCCGAGCGTCGTCACGATGCGGCCTGTGCATGCACCCGAGCGTCATCACGATGCGGCCTGTGCATGCACCCGAGCGTCGTCATGATGCGGCCTGTGCATGCACCCGAGCGTCGTCATGATGCGGCCTGTGCATGCACCCGAGCGTCGTCATGAAGCGGCCTGTGCATGCACCCGCGCGTCGTCATGAAGCGGCCTGTGCATGCACCCGCGCGTCGTCATGATACGGCCTGTGCATGCACCCGAGCGTCATCATGAAGCGGCCTGTGCATGCACCCGAGCGTCGTCATGATGCGGCCTGTGCATGCACCCGAGCGTCGTCACGATGCGGCCTGTGCATGCACCCGAGCGTCGTCATGATGCGGCCTGTGCATGCACCCGAGCGTCGTCACGATGCGGCCTTGTGCATGCACCCGAGCGTCATCACGATGCGGTCTGTGCATGCACCCGAGCGTCGTCACGATGCGGCTTGTGCATGCACCCGAGCGTCGTCATGATGCGGCCTGTGCATGCACCCGAACGTCGTCACGATGCGGCCTATGCATGCACCCGAGCGTCGTCATGATGCGGCCTGTGCATGCACCCGAGCGTCGTCATGAAGCGGCCTGTGCATGCACCCGAGCGTCGTCATGATGCGGCCTGTGCATGCACCCGCGCGTCGTCATGAAGCGGCCTGTGCATGCACCCGCGCGTCGTCATGATACGGCCTGTGCATGCACCCGAGCGTCATCATGATGCGGCCTGTGCATGCACCCGAGCGTCGTCACGATGCGGCCTGAGCATGCACCCGAGCGTCGTCATGATGCGGCCTGAGCATGCACCCGAGCGTCGTCATGATGCGGCCTGTGCATGCACCCAAGCGTCGTCATGATGCGGCCTGTGCATGCACCCGAGCGTCGTCACGATGCGGCCTGTGCATGCACCCGAGCGTCGTCATGATGCGGCCTGTGCATGCACCCGAGCGTCATCACGATGCGGCTTGTGCATGCACCCGAGCGTCATCACGATGCAGTCCGTGCATGCACCCGAGCGTCGTCACGTTGCGGCTTGGGCATGCACCCGAGCGTCGTCACGATGCGGCCTGTGCATGCACCCGAGTGTCATCACGATGCGGCCTGTGCATGCACCCGAGCGTCGTCATGATGCGGCCTGTGCATGCACCCGAGCGTCGTCATGATGCGGCCTGTGCATGCACCCGCGCGTCGTCATGAAGCGGCCTGTGCATGCACCCGCGCGTCGTCATGATGCGGCCTGTGCATGCACCCGAGCGTCGTCATGATGCGGCCTATGCATGCACCCGAGCGTCGTCATGATGTGCATGCACCCGCGCGTCGTCATGAAGCGGCCTGTGCATGCACCCGAGCGTCGTCATGATGCGGCCTGAGCATGCACCGGAGCGTCGTCATGATGCGGCCTGTGCATGCACCCGAGCGTCGTCATGATGCGGCTTGTGCATGCACCCGAGCGTCGTCATGATGCGGCCTGTGCATGCACCCGAGCGTCATCATGATGCGGCCTGTGCATGCACCCGAGCGTCGGCATGATGCGGCCTGTGCATGCACCCGAGCGTCGTCATGATGCGGCCTATGCATGCACCCGAGCTTGGGCTTGGAGCATCTGGTGGAAAGGGGCCCTTGCCGTTTCCACCACGCATCCAGATTTTGAGCTTGTCGGTGTGAGACATGTTGCTGTGGGTCTTTCATAGAATCAAGCGAGTGTTTAGACGCCTCCGACATTTTTATTATGCAAGGTGTGGTGAGGGGGTGAGGGGTGGTGAGGATGTTTGGGGGTCGAGGCAAGAACGCGGAGGCAGACACAACCACCTCATCCCTAGTTTCGGCGTCATATCAGCATATTAGCGATGGATGCCAGCAGTTTGCAGGGAGCATCCAGCACTCCATGGGTCGCTTCAAGCGGAAGAGCCACGGGTGCGATCACCACGCGCGCGCACCCTCCTGTTTCATATCTCCCCTTAGCCTCGTCAGCCTCTTATCAGTTTGGGACTGCCGTTACCATGCCCTGATACTGTCTTTGAAGCGAGGGAGCCTAAGGTGGTGGAGTGGGTAGAACTTGCGGACGGCTTAGGAGGAGATTGAGATGCGGAGGGCATGAAGCTTGGAAGACAGAGGTGTAGATGCGGCGATGGCCTCCAGAAGCCTGTGAGGCAGCTACGCTCGAGGGCGGGGGTGTGATGGTGCCAGGATGATGAGGCAAAACAGCCTGCCGGCGAACGAGCTGCATGGTTTGCTGAAACAGGTGAAGGAGCTGGGTGATAAGGTGAGTTGATCATCTAGTGGGATCTCCACGGTATGGCTCTAACATGGTTAAATTGGAGCCTGCGGAATTTTAGAGGTTTCTGTGCCGGTAGATCGATCAGAGTTTCCTGAGCCGTTAGATCAAATCAGCAGTTGAGTTAGATCTAAAGGCTTTACACACGACAGTATTTAGGAGTTCCGCCCGTGGGAATCCGCAGCTCTGTTCTTTTTGCCTTCGCAAAAGAACTTCACAAGAAATTTTCCTCGCGGAAAAATTCTTAGTGCGGCACACTGCAAATTTTTACCCCACATTTTAACGTTACTGTGGAAGTTTAAACCCTTGACCACTTACTACAATGAGTCAAGACGGTGAGCAAGGCGCGTCGGAGAACAATGTTGGCGCGGCTGGACAACCGGCGGCGAAGTCCGGGATGGAAGTCCTGTTGGAGCAACAGGGCGAAATGATGAAGCTCATGATGAAGCAGATGGAGACTCTCGCAGCGAGAGTTGAAGTCGCGGAGGAGGCGGCAGCGAAAGCCGCTTCGCAGGCTGGTGGTTCCGCTCAGAGCGGAGACGCGGAGTTGGAGGCATTAAAAAAGCTCCCGTATGTCCCACACGTTGAAAAGACTGTGAATCTCAGGTCCCTGTGAGACCTGCGACACTGGAGACTGACATGCCGCAGATGTACGACCTGTACAACGACAAGACCTACGACGCCCTCTCCAAACGCACCAACTCGTCCATGCGTTACGAGCAGTTGGTGCTTGCCCCTGCGCTGTCGTACATGCACGATGCGATTGCGTTTTCCGAGGTGACCTTGGACTGGTGTCAAGATGAAAAGGATCCCCCAACGGTGGAGGAATTGAGTGAGCGCGTTTTCGCAGCGCACAACACGTTTAAGGGCGTTTTTTCGCTCCTGAACAACCGCTACACCATGTTGCAGCTCAGAGCGAGCATGGAGTCTGACGCAACATCGCACGGCGGAGCTGAGGCGTTGCGGGCGAAGTTGGCTTTCATCGAGGAGAAGGTGTACGCAGGCAGCGACGGGCTGGTGAGCGACTCAGTGCTCACGAAGTGGTTGAAGGAATTCGACACCACGAAGGCGAAGGCCGTGATGAACACGCACGCCAAGGCAAGCGCCAAAGTTTCGACTTTTCGTGACCGTCAAGGAGGAAAAGGCAAAGGCGCAGCGGGCGGTGGCGCTGGAAAAGGTGAAGGTGGCCGCGGCAGCGGCAAGGGAGGTAAAGGGTCAGGGCTTGGGTGAGGCGCCCAAGCCCAGACCTAACTTTCCGATCACGGAAAGGTTGGACGCCTTCCGCCCCTCGGGGCGTTCAACGGAAAGAGCCCACCCTGCAGGAAAGGGTGCGGAGCAGAAGGGGGGCATGGCGCGCAGCTGGCGCGAACTTAGAGGTGATGCAGTGGATCAGTAAAGGGGCAAGGATGCGTTGGGTCGACAAGGCGCCTCTGCCTTTCGATCACGGAGTGTCGTTGGGCGACGCCACCCCTCCGCAGCTGGAGTGGATGGCCGCAGAGACCGAGCGGTGTCTCAGAACGGGCGCATGGGTGCGAGCGAGGAGGCGACGACACGTATCCCGAGTGTTCCTGGTGCCGAAGCCGGGGACGAACAAGTGGCGTCTAGTGATGGACTTCCGCTGGTTGAACGCTCACTGCGTAAAATCTCGCTGCAAGATGGAGACGCTGAAGAAGCTGCGTCGGCTCGCCAAGCCGAACGACTGGTGCTTCAGCTTCGACCTCCAGGACGGTTACCACGTCGTGGGGATCGACCCCGCCTTCCAGGAGTACATGCAGTTCGACGTGCGGGGGGAATTATTCCAGTGCGGCGCCCTTCCCTTCGGCTGGAACGACTCGCCACGAATCTTCGTCAAGGTCATGAAGGTGCTCGTGGAGTGCCTTCGTTCTCCGAGATCCGCGGAGGATCGGCGGGAAGTGCGGAAGCTACAAAGCGGAAGCAAGGTGCGACGACGTTGGGCAGCTCGCAGACGAGCTGGAGGATGCGGCCGCGAGGAGCATCAGCAGGGGGCGCGGGTGCTCCCTTACATGGACGACTTCCTGTTGCTGCTAAGCAGCAGGATCTAGGCGCTCAGGGCGCGCGAGCTGGCATCTCGGGTCTTGGTGAGACTCGGATTGTCGCGCAACGAGAAGAAGGGGCAATGGGAGCCGACGCAGCTGGTGGAGCACCTCGGGCTCGAGGTGGACCTCAAGGCGGGACAGTTCCGCGTGACACCGGCGAGGCTGCAGAAGATTCACCTGCAGTCCAAGGGCGCTTCTCAGCGAGGCGTCGCGACAGCGGAGGTGGCTCCCAGCTCGGAAGCTGGCAGCGTTCACGGGGCTCTGCCAGTCTGTGTATCTGGCAGTCCCTCCGGCGAGAATGTATCTTAGGGAGCTCCACTTCGTGCTCTCCACGAGGCGGGGATGGGGCGCGAAGGTGAAGCTCACACGGCAGGCGTGGAGCGACATCGAGTGGTGGCTCAGGCTGCCGGCTCAGAGCCGGTGGAACGGTCGCAAGATCTGGCGCAGCCCCACGAGAGCGAAGGTGCACACCGACGCGTCTCTGTTCGCATGGGGCGGGGTGCTGAACCTCAAGCACGCGGCAAGAGGATTCTGGTCCGACGAGCTACGGCATCTACACATCACGCACCTGGAGTTGGAGGCCGTGTACAAAACGGTGCAATCCTTCCTGAGAGAGCTCACCGGCAAGGTGGTGCGCCTCTACTGCGACAACCAGGCGGTGGTGGCCATGCTCTCGCACTTCACGTCGCGCAACCCGGAGCTGATGCGGCGGATGCGGCGCCTGTGGATCCTGCTGGACTTAAACGACATCGAGCTCCAGGCGAGGTACATCAGAAGCGAGGCAAACGAGTGGGCCGACCGCTTGTCTCGGGACCGGGACCTGGACGACTGGCGGCTGAACCGCAGGTGGTTTCAGTGGGCGGAGCGGGAATGGCACCAGCACACCGTGGACCGCTTCGCCTCGGAGCTCTCCGCCCAGCTGCCGCGCTACTACGCACAGTGGCACGACCCGGGGTGCGAGGGCGTGGACTCTTTGGCCTTTTCCTGGCTAGGAGAGGTCAATTGGGTCAACCCCCCGTGGCCCTCCTCGACGAGGTGGCGCACAAGCTGCGGGAGGAGAAGTGCGCCGCCACGGTGGTGGCGCCCTACTGGCCGGGGCAGATGTGGTTCCAGCAGCTGGAGGCCATGGCCGACGAGGTGGTGATCTTGCCCCGGGGCAGGGACCTCTTTACTCCCAGCCGGCTGGGAGGGTCCGAGCTGCTCGGGGCCTCAAGCTGGGACGGCATCATGTTCCGCATCTCCGCCTCCCGGTGAGCCATTACCTGCAGGATGGGAGGCGGGCAGGCCGGGCGGGCTCCGCAGGCGGGGCTGGCGAGTGGCCTCAAGGTGAAGGTGTATTGGCCCCAGGATGATGCCTGGTACACCGGCACCGTGGGTGACACGGGGTCGGACGGCCTAACCCACATTGCCTACGAGGATGGTGACAAGGAGGACCTGGACATGAGCAAGGAGAGGTATGAGGTGCTCCCGGCAGCGGTGCAGGAGGTGACTGGCTGGGATGCGGCGCTTCAGGAGCGCTGGAGAGGGGAGCTGGGGGACAGCTCCCTCACTGAGCTGGCAGTGCAGATGCAGGGGGCAGCATTGGGCGGCAAGACGGTGGGCAACTACCGGCCGAAGGCTCGGGCCTTCATGGCGTTCTGTGAGGCGGAGGGCAGGCAGTGGCTTCCGGCAACGGGGGCCACGGTGAGGCTGTACATTGCTCACATGCTGGACAAGGGCACGGTGCAGGCGTCCAACATGCAGCCCTACCTATCCGCCATCAACAACTACCACGAGGACATGGGGTTCCCCGGGCCTGCCAAGGGCCGGGCGATCTCCAGAGCAGTGAAGGGCATGGCCCGCCTCCAGGTGCAGGCGGCTGAAGCCGCGGGTGAGGAGCAGACGGTGCGGACCTGGCTGCCTGCCAGGCATGTCTCGGCGGTGCATGCGCACGGGCTGGGGCTGGAGCCGGTGGGCCGGGCAGCTACGGAGCTGCTCAGGGCGTGCACCTACGTGGTGTTTGCCTTCGTCACCTTCGGCCGGCCAGAGACGGGCGTCTCCATGCGCAGGGGGCACATCAGCATCACAGGTGATGACATCTCCGTGGTTCTCCACAAGGAGAAAGGCAGGGGGCACGTGCGCCTCAGGAGGAGGCTCACCATCCCCGCAGCGGGGGTGGCGGGGCTTGTGCAGCTCCTGCAGCACTGGCAGCAGGTGCGGGATGCCTGTTGGGGGCATCGCCCGGTGACGGGCTCGGAAGTGCAGGGCAGCTACTGGAGGCTGCCGTGGGAGCAAGGGAAGCTCCGGTCGGCGCAAGCTAATGGCTGGGTGCAGTTGGCATTGGGGAGGCTGGGGTGTGTCCCTCCGGAAGGGGGACACTTCTCTGGCCACAGCACCCGCAAGGGGGCTTGTACCTGTGCCAGGGCTGTGGGCGCGGCGCTTGAGAAGTGCTGCTTCCTGGGCGGCTGGTCTCAGCTGTCCTCTGCCATCCACTCCTACATTGACCCGGCAGCTGTTCCCGACGAGCACATGGAGAAGTACTTCGGGTGGACCACTCCCAGATGGCGACAGCAGCAGCAGCGGCAGCCTGGCACGGAGCAGTGTGCCTAATGATCTCTGTTACATGGCAATGAGATGTGAAGAGCAAAAGAAATGGTTAAATTGGAGCCTGCGGAATTTTAGAGGTTTCTGTGCCGGTAGATCGATCAGAGTTTCCTGAGCCGTTAGATCAATCATCTGAGGGCTTGCACTCCAAACAGTACATTACCAAAAGTATTTAGGAGTTCCGCCCGTGGGAATCCGCAGCTCTGTTCTTTTGCCTTCCCTACCCACCCAACCCAGAAGACTCTAAACATTTTGCCTTAGAAGCTGTGCATCAGCCTAAAAAGCATGTGAAGCTGTGAATCAGCCTAGTAAAGACATTCCAAAAAGAGATTTTCTCTCACACACTTAAAAGCATGTAAGAAGAAAGCTATTTTTAATGAAAATGCTATGCAGTGTGCCTGTTGGCAATGAGATGTGAAGAGCAAAAGAAACATGTGGATCATCTCTCAAGGCGAGGAATAAACTCGGCTTACTTATTCTGTCTGTCTAAGTTCATACGTTTGTTCATCGTCGACAAGCGGTTCCCCACCTTTTATATAGCATGTAACATATATAGCTTCAAGCGAGTTGAGCTCGTCGCGTTTTGCCGGTTGGGAGCACCGCGCGACGTGAGTGAGCCCAAGAACAGCACCGCGCTTTTATCGCTGGCTGGTTTCTGTGCCTGCTTGAAGGTGATGCCATGGCCGCTCTTGACGCTCCATTTCCGGTCATCCACCCGTGTCTCCCAAGTCGCTGCAGCGTCTCCACTCCCCCAGCCAGCGAGCCATGCTTTGAGTCTGCCGCGGCCTCCGGCTAGGCGCGCCATGCTTTGAGTCTGCTGCGGCCTCCTGAATAGAGGTAGCTATACCTTTCAGAATCCAATATTTTCTGTCTGAATTAGGCAGAAAGCGTAGAACAATTTCACCCAGAGTGAAAATTGAAAATCCTGGATAATGATCTGATACCTTTGATTCTCTGATATATTCAAGATATATTGAATCAAAGTTGATGTGAATACTCAGTTCTTGACTTCTGTGAAGTCTAGGTTCAATATCTCGAAATTCCATCACACGCACACTCACACGCACACATACATGTACACACATACTTGTATCCGGATCCGGATGAGTGTCCCGAAGTGTGTGCTGAATCCTTTGATCCCCGGCGTGGGTACATAGTGCAGTCTCCTGTGGCTTCGGGGTGCCAAAGGATTCGCAAGGATAACCATACACACATACTTGTGTGCGTGTGATGGAATTTCGAGATATTGAACCTGGACTTTACAGAAGTCAAGAACTGAGTATTCACATCAACTTTGATTCAATATATCTTGAATATATCAGAGAATCAAAGGTATCAGATCATTATCCAGGATTTTCAAATTTCACTGTGGGTGAAATTGTTCTACGCTTTCTGCCTAATTCTGACAGAAGCTAGGCGCGCCATGCTTTGAGTCTGCCGCGGCCTCCGGCTAGGCGCGCCATCGCTGATGTTCAACACGGCTCGAAGCCCAATTAGGAAAACGACCCCAAACAAATCCGTCGAGGGTTTAGGCTTTTGGGGCGCCTCTTGCTCACCCGCCCTTGAGCTAGCCTCATGTCTGCCTGAGCTCGCTTTCTGCTCCGTCCAACCGGTGCAAGGTGACCGAGCGTCCGTCCAACCGGGGTGCAAGGTGACCGAGCGTCCGTCCAACCGGGGTGCAAGGTGACCGAGCGTCCGTCCAACCGGGGTGCAAAGGTGACAGCGTCCGTCAGCAGGTGCAAGGTGACGAGCATCGAATCCAACCCGGGCTGCAAGGTGACCGAGCGTCCGTCCAATCGGGGTGCAAAGGTGACCGGCGTCAAATCCAACACCGGGAGTGCAAGGTGACCGGCGTCCGTCCAACGCCCGGGAGTGCAAGGTGACCAAGCGTCCGTCCAACCGGGGTGCAAGGTGACCGGCGTCCGTCAGTCGGGGTAAGGTGACCGAGCGTCCGTCCAATCGGGGTGCAAGGTGACGAGCGTCCGTCAACCGGGGTGCAAAGGTGACGGCGTCCGTCCAGCTCGAGTGCAAGGTGACCGGCGTCCGTCCAACCAGGGTAAGGTGACCGAGCGTCCGTCCAACCAGGTGCAAGGTGACCGGCGTCAATCCCAACCGGGCTGCAAGGTGACCGAGCGTCCGTCCAATCGGGGTGCAAGGTGACCGAGCGTCCATCCAATCGGGGTGCAAGGTGACCGAGCGTCCGCACAACAGTCAACTAGTTGCCATGACTACGCTGGCCCCTCGTTGCCGCGACCTCCGTGCAGGTATGACCTGCAGCTAACTCCGTGCAGGTATGACCTGGGATGACCTCCGTGCAGGTATGACCTGGGATGACCTTCGTGCAGGTATGACCTGGGATAACCTCCGTGCAGGTATGACCTGGGATGACCTCCGTGCAGGTATGACCTGGGATGACCTCCGTGCAGGTATGACCTGCACCTCATCGACAACATCCACATCAGCACGGGGCCTGGCAAGGAGGGCAGCGGGATTCGATGGCTGCGCCCGGCACTGCAGTACCTTCCCGGGGAAATCCACGTGGAAGAGGGCACCGTGCTCCCCATCACGTGCGCGCATAATACGGTGCGCCCGCACAAACGCTGCAAGCCGCCCGTGCGCGAACCCTGCCTCCCACCCGTGCCCTGCGAGCCACCCCACTTGAACCCTGCCTCCCACCCGTGCCCTGCGAGCCACCCCCTTACGAACCCTGCCTCCCACCCGTGCCCTGGGCCACCCCGCACGAACCCCTGCCTCCCCCCACCCCGTGCCCTGAGGCCACCCCCCACGCGAACCCTGCCTCCCACCCGTGCCCTGCGAGCCACCCCCCATACAGAACCCTGCCTCCCACCCGTGCCTGCTAGCCACCCCGCGCGGAACCCTGCCTCCCACCCGTGCCCTCACGAGCCACCCCCCCGCCCACGAACCCTGCCTCCCCACCGTGCCCTCACCTTGTGAGCCACCCCCGCGCAAACCCTGCCTCCCACCCGTGCCCTGCGAGCCACCCTCGCACGAACCCTGGAAGCCACCCACGCACAAACCGCGAGGGTGGGAGGAGAGTGCCTGGAAGTGTCGGTGTGCGCTTGGAAGTGCACCCGGCAGGCGCCCCTGCTCCCCGCCAACGGCATCCCAAGGCGCGTAGCTGGCAGTGCCCAGCGAATGCGCGACGTGAGGGGATGCCTGAGACGCGCGGTCACGAGGCACAGGGATTCGTGTTGACGCTCTCTCTCTCTCTCTCTCTGACTGACCCCAAACTCAGGCCGAGTGACCGCTGACGCGGGCGCTGGGGGGGCACCCTGCCAGGTGCGACTGAATTTCTTTGTGGAGAAGGCAGAGTACATGCACCTGAGCAAGGTAGGCATGAAGGAGGGAGGCCCCCCAGAGGGAGATGAGGGAAGGGCTAGATCGAGGTGCCGGGCTGAGTGCGGTCGGAGACCGATAGATGCCGTCCTGCAGCATGCCGCACCGCCTGTTTCCCCGGTAGGAGCGCTGCATGAGCGTATCATTGCATCAGCAGATCACGGAGGGCGCGTATCAGCATGTCACGGGAGCACTGCATCAGCATATCACGGGAGCATTGCATTAGCATATCAGCGCATCGGCACATTTTAGGGGAGTTGCGTCAGCATATCTCAGAAGCGCGGCATCAGCATATCATAGGAGCCCTGCATCAGCACGGGCAACGCTCCTATGATATGTTGATGCTGTGCTTCCGACATATGCTGACGCAACTCTCTAAAATGTGCGGATGCAATGATACGATGATGCAGTGCTCCCGTGATATGCTGATGCAGTGATATGATGATGCAGTGCTCCTATGATATGCTGTTACAATGATATGCTGATGCAATACCCTTGTGATATGCTGATGCAGTGATATGATGATGCAGTGCTTCTATGTTATGCTGTTACAATGATATCCTGATGCAATACCCTTGTGATATGCTGATGCAGTGATACGCTGATGCCGTGCTCCCGTGATATGCTGATAGGCTCCCTCTGTGATATGCTGATGCAATGATATGCTTATGCAGCGCTCCTACTCGGGGGATCCTTACCCTCCGAGCAGGGTGCGAAGCATGGGATGGCGTGACGGGTGGAGGCTCGGAGGTGGCCAGAAGAGACGTGAGTCGTCTGTGCCCCCTTGCCTGTGACACATTGCTCTTCCTGCGCGCGTGCATCGCAGGCAGACGCCTCATTCCCCCGGTACCACTTCAACATTCTGGCGGATAGCGTGCGGAATGAGGCCTACTACTCCGCCATCCAGCGCGTCGTAGGCAAGCTCAAGGCGGCGGGGCAGGAGGTGCACGCGCTCGACCTCGGCGCCGGCTCGGCCTCCTCTCCATGATCGTGCTCTCGCGCCGGTCGGTCAGCGCTCCCAGCGTCTCGCCGCACGCTCCCTCACCCCCACACCTCATGGACCCACCCGCCATGACCCCTTGCCCCACACCCATGGCTCACACGTGGCAGCTCCGGCAACTCTCGAAAACTGAACCTCTGCCCTCCCGCCTGGCAACCTGAGCTTTTGTTGGGCCGCTCATTTGGACCCCTGAAGTTTCTTCCCAGCTCTGCGTGTTATCTATTTTCAACCAGAATGCCATGTTTCAGCAGGGCAATGCGGCGGCTTTGGTGGTTCAGGATATTGGGCAATCCGGCGCTTTGATGGTTCAGGATATTGGGCAATCCGGCTTTAGTGGTTCAGGATATTGGGCAATCTGGCGGCTGTGGTGGTTCAGGATATTGGGCTTCAATCCGGCTGTGGTGGTTCGAAATATTGGGCAATCTGGCGGCTGTGGTGGTTCGGGATATTGGGCAATCCGGCTGTGGTGGTTCGAAATATTGGGCAATCTGGCGCTGGTGGTTCGGGACATTAGGCAATCTGGCGGCTGTGGTGGTTTGGGATATTGGGCAATCCGGCGGCTTTGGTGGTTCGGGATATTGGACAATCCGGCGGCTTTGGTGGACCCCGGGGATATTGGGCAATCTGGCGGCTGGCTGGTGGTTTGGGATATTGGGCAATCCGGCCGGCTTTGGTGGTTCGGGATATTGAGCAATCCGGCTGTGGTGGTTACAGGATATTGGGCAATCCGGCTTTGGTGGTTCGGGATATTGGGCCATCCGGCGGCTTTGGTGGTTCGGGATACTGGGCAATCCGGCGGCTTTGGTGTTTCGGGATATTTTTTGTAGCGGCAGAGCCGCAGTGTGTGACTGAATGGAGAGCCGCGCCCGCGGCTTCCCTCCTGGCTTCTCGCGCGCTGCTCAGTGTCCACGTGGCAGAGATGCCTCTTATCTGACAGACTGGCAGGTCTCGAGGCGCATGGAAGATTGTGATTGCCGCCTATGTGGAGGAGGCTCGTGCCGGAGCCCTTCCCTACTCGAAAGAGAAGCCATGCGCGAAGCCCGTTCACTTGTGAGGTGTGCCCACGGCCGCAGGGGCTGATAGCGTTACGGCGGTGGAGCTACACCCCACCCTGGCCCAGTGCGCCCGCCGCAACGTGGCCGCAAATTGCCTGGGCAACGTCTCGGTGGTGGAGAGGGACGCCGGGCTGCTGGAGCGTGGCAAGGAAGTGCGCCGCCGCGGCTGCAACCTCGTCGTCGTGGACTTCTTTGACTGCGGTGACCATCCCGCTCATATTACCACCTGCCATGTCGCCTCTCTTTTTTGCTGTTCCCCGGCTTCAGCTCTGGCGGCCTCCCGAGCTGCCCACTCCGCTCGCAGCTCCTCCTCTGCTCCGCCTTTGCCGAGCGCCTCGCCATGAACCTGGGCCTCCCCAGGACACTGATTGGCTGCAGGAGCGCCTCGCCATGAACCTGGGCCTCCCCAGGACACTGATTGGCTGCAGGAGCGCCTCGCCATGAACCTGGGCCTCCCCAGGACACTGATTGGCTGCAGGAGCGCCTCGCCATGAACCTGGGCCT